>CAJPEV010001445.1:5153-65953 GCA_905338385.1 Darwinula stevensoni
GGGGGGGGGGGGGGGGGGGGGGAATGCCTCAGGATGGGAATAAACTTACTTCGTACCGATCTATTGGAGGGAAGATAAGAGCAATCCAATGAATGATGGGTCGATGACATCGGTAAATGACGCGTTTGCTAAGCTAACAAGCGGCATTATGATGCTTTCGCAAAACTTGCACTTTTCTCGTCTGCTCTCTTCTCGTTTCTATAAGTGCATACGCTCTCTACTTACTTCGGTATGAATGAACCCATATCAGTGGAGACCTGCTTACGTTACCCGCTGATCTGACAATATATCAGCGCCTGGACAAATGTCCTGTCGGATGAGATTAGTTTGACGTCACCTGACCTCATGGGTGGCGCCGACTCAAACGTTCTCACAGATCAATCTGTAGAAATGGCATGTGCAGAAAATGTGTTATTTGGTGTAGGACGCGCGACTTTACTTTCAGCTAATGTCTCTTGTGAGTTCCAGCGCCCAAGATCGCACAAGGACCAGGATGGCACAAATATGGGGTGTCGTGCACGGTCTATCTAGCTAGTCCATCTCAAAAGGTCAGGAAAGTTTCCCGGTCCCTTTAATCCTTGCTGTAGCCGAAAACCTAGGGAATATGTAGGGTGTTCCAAAAGTCGCTATGCAGTGCGATTCATGACATGATACACATTATTGTAGACAGTAAGTACATACAATAAATGATGTACACATGGGATGACGCTAGTGATTGGTGACGTAATGCGTGGTAATTTTTCTGATGACGCAATAAATGTGACAGTACAAATAAATACAGAAATCGTCTCCCGCGTTCGGATTGACAAAGCCTAATGCTGCCCACCATGTTTTTTTGTGACACTTCCTAATTCCTCAGGTGTAATGTCGATTAGGATGTTTGTTGTTTATTGCTTTTGAAGTTCTTATGAATGGGGGTTGTCCACATGCACACGTTGTTTCAGCTTTCCCCATAGATGAAAAGCAGGAGAACTCTTAGCCACACACTGAGAATGAGAAAGTATTCGATTTCCAAATAAATACAATTGAAATTCCACCGTACAGAACTCTTGGATCACTCTGTATAAGTCGCTCGCTATGCAGAAAGATCAGCATGCATAACAACGAACCACGAGGAACGTCGTCTTGCGGCTCGTGACCTTTCCATCCCTTAGTTGCCAATTCCAGTCTCGCTTCCTCGAAGGAGCTGCTTGTTGCGCTAATCCTACTGCTTTAATTACTCGGTTCCATAATGGAATGGGCCCCGTAGGTTAAACATGGCGAAAGGGAATGGTCGCATGAAACATCGTGGTGCATCATCGGTACGGAACGAACTCCTGATAAGGTTATGGTGAAGTGGTTGGTGGTATTGATGCTTATTTGAACATATATGTTATTGCGTGCGACCTGAAGGTAACATGGGACGAACTCATAAATAAATTAGAAGAATTTTCTTAGTGTTCGATGCGACAAACAGGAACTCATCATCGTCTGCTCCAATTCTTGTATCGGCTGGTGCCCAACATTATATATTTATTCCCTTGTTTGCCTGTTGCACGAAGTATGTGGTTCTAGTGTCAGGATGGCTGGTGAAGGAATATCTGAAATGGCGGGTGTAATCCGAAGCAAAGAGGATTTCGGATTTGATTCTTGGATTTCTAATGTATACTTTTTCTTCTTTATGTTATCAAATTGCATGACTTCTTCCAATTCTACTGTCTCCGTGTTTTCTATCATGTTTAGCTTATGCCTTTTTACTTGGAACTTTCATCCGTTACGTTACTGCTTTTCAATGGTGACAAATTTCATTTCGCAGTATGATAGATTTGCAGAAAATTAATTTTTTTTTATTGTTTACATTGGTGATGTTCTTACTTCTTATCGGACGTCTGACTTGTCATGAAGCGTCATATTTTATTTCATTTTTATATTGCATGGCTTAATCTTGCCCTTGACGTGGAATTTCTCGCATGTTCCTTTCCTACCGTACAATGCTCGTTACTCGTTTTATTCTTCTTTTTAAATCTATTCTACAAATTACAATATTTAAGTCCCCTCCTATGGAGCATCCATGGCGACCTAACTTCTAGCCAAAGTCAAGAATGATCTATCTGCTCGTATCTATTAAGGGAAAGCACTTGTATGAGGAGAGCATTTTCAAAAATTCGAGAAAGGCCAGGTCTTACCTTGTAAGATGCATTTGCCTATTGGATAAAATCCAGATACTTATTGGTAGAAAGGAAGGGAAAGAGAGCAGACGACAATAAAGTGAGTGTTTTGGCCATGGAAACACAAAATCAATTTGTGATTGGAGTCTTGTCTTGATGCACACCATGGATTGACAGTAATTCGGAATTACTTACTGTATTTCCGACATCCAAGAAGAAGGTGGTGATTCTGCATGTATGAATACTGCCATTCACAAGCATTGATATTGGTGAAGTCTACCAGAGATCCTTTTCATTCATCAATATATTTTTTTTTCTGTTATGGAATAGCTGATTTTCAGATTCTAGTGACATGCCTATTTCCTTTGGGTGTTTTGACTTTTGTAATCTGAAGGCATGAAGGTACGTGCTGACTTCTCAGATTTATGAATATTTGAATGCTTTGTCTTGGTGAGTGAACATGCACGAGATTTAAGATTTAAGTCTTAAGATTTCCCTTCTTGTCCATGTACAGAATATGGAGATGAAGGTTCTGAAAGGCAGCTTTCGTCCTCATTCAGCAAGAAGGAACGCTTCTTCTGGCAGTATAATGTGCAGGCAAAAGGCCCAAAAGGGCAACGGTTGGTTTTAACCCCATCTGAGTTGGATCCTCATCGCCTGGAAGAGATTGTGGATCCTGTCTTCAATCCTGCTGTGGCACTGCATGGAATTCGACACAGGTAGGTCAGCTCTCATCTGGAAGGCAAGGGAAAGAGAAAATTGCACTCCTTGTTCTAAGTTTTACCGTGAACTGTCTTCTTTGAGCAGTGGGAAGGCTCGTCGAGGAGATGGCAACGATCTGACACCCAATCCAAAGAAGCTCTTCAGTATTGGCAGGGAGTTGGATCATCTAAATGCTGTCATCAATGACATGACTCCAGTGTCAGAGCTTCCATTCACAGTGCGTCCACAGACTCGAAAGGAGAAGAATAAGCTTGCTTCAAGGTACATATTTGACTTTGACCATGTTTTTCATGTTGGTTTGTGTTATTTCTAAAAGGGCTTTCCTGTTTTGTGCAGAGTTTGTCGTTTGAAGAAGAAAGCCCAGCATGAGGCCAACAAGATGAAACTCCATGGCTTGGAACATGAACACAGTAAGTTTTTGATAGAATATTGATAACCCAACAATCTTATATTGGTGTCATCAACTGTTTCTGCTTAACTTTATCCTTCAAGCTTGTCTTTCACCCAATATGCATAATTGTGTGACTCTGAATTATGTGGAAACTATTGTCTTTTTAGAGCACTTGATGGATACCCTCTGGGAGGTGAAAAAACTGGTTCGTGTAAGGATGGGTCTTCCTCCGCCCTGTGTTGGCTCCCCCATGTCTCCTTGTCATTTCCCACAAGCTAAAGTTCCAGCTTTGGATGATGGTTCTCTTGAAGCACAAGTGGACAAGCTTATGAAGCATACTTGCAGTAAGTCATTTCCTTTTGCCTGTAGCTTATAATGAATTTTTAGCATTCCTGTGAAGTGTGTAGCAAGGGTACACAGGACCAGAATCATTAATTTTGTAGTTGAGACCAATGTAGAAATTGATGTAATGATTTCCATGCATAAACCATATAGTTGGGCATGTTACCAAGACCCAGGGAAGAGAAATCCTCAATCCTCAGATACCTCCATGCTATCTTGGCATCTGCCAATTTGCTCCTTGGAAGTTTTGAAGAGTTGAGAAAGGGAGTTGGGAAATCCATTCCCAGATAAATCCTAATAAAGGGAGCCAGTAAACTTGAGGGATGAGGCTGGGACAATAAATTCTTAGCTTTTGCTTCTATTCTGGCCTCACTACCTTTCAGTTGGATTGCAAAAGTAGATAGGGCTGTCAGAGCGTTGTACATATATTTAGGCCATATCTTTGTGAGAGTGTGTAGTAGGAGACAGTTCTGCAGATTCTTTCCCTTGCTAATGGCACCTGGACAGCAAGTCCACTTAATAATTTTTATGGCAACATAGAGTCAGAGGGGGTTTTATTTCTGAGAATTTTGCTAGGGAATGAAATGTATTGTGGTGAAGGAGGCATACATGACAGGAATAGGACAGGAATTCAGCTCTCTTGCCTGTGAATGGTTAATACTGGCCACTTTATTGGGCTCAGCAATATCTCAAGATCTCATTTTTGGGATGTGATGCAACTAAGCAATGCACTAGTTACTCAGACCTGTTATCTGTTCAATGAACCAATGCAGCTGGGTTTGCTTTGGTCCAAAACCAGGTCATCATGGAATTGGTTCATGATTACATCCTTGTTCCATCTATCTATTCACTTGGGTAGTCACATCAGTCAACCTCTTAACCATCTTTGCTCATTTTTCTGAAGCCTCCTATGCTATGGTAGCAGCCATGACATATTGTAAATGAACAATAATAATAATGGCTTATTTTCCTATCAAAATTATGGTGTATCTATTGCCCTGGTAAAATAAAGAATAAGAAATAAAAGCAAGGAAAATAATATCAATGGAATATAAAATAATGGTCAGGAAATTTTCAAAGAAGAGAGGAGTAAGCAGCTGAGGGAGAAATGGAGCAAAGAGGGAAAAAAAAGAAAATAAATTGTGAACATCAAGCATCAATATACATAGGGAAATAAATTTCTGCAACCTTGCAGAATCCCAGTTTGTCCCAAAGGATGCTTGGAATCATATTCCTTCAATGCATCTCAGTTCTAGCCTTAGGCATGCCACTGTATGTTGAGTGGGCAAAATATTGGATTTGTCTGGAACAGCATTGACAAGGATTCTCATATGTTACAATTGCATGAGAACCTGTGGCAGATGCAGTGAGAACCGTCCAAATGAACCTTCTCCAGTTGATCTGTGGGAGATTATTCTGGTCTCCATACCCTCAGACAAGGTGTTTTTTATGCACCTGCTCATTGCAGGGTATGGTAACTCTTCTAGAGAGAGGAGACCATCTTGAGTACTAGTTTCTGGATCTGGATCCTATGATATGAAATGCTGGCACTGTGTTGGATTGCTTGGCCATCAATTTCCATAGGATGGACGAAGTTGTCTTGTTTGAGAAATGTTTTTCAAAAGTTGATGATTAGTTCTTTCATAGTTCTAGCTGCTTCCTCACTTCCGATGTGGTGGTACTATCAGATGAGGTGCATTCCAATGTGGTGATGTCATCAGATCAGTTCTTTCATTTTGGATATTTGTGAGGGCTGGGTGGGGTGCTCAGTCTTCTGTGTTGAAGCGTTGCATATGGATTGCGATGTCATCAATAGCAATGCTGAAGTTTCTATTTGAAGATGAGACACTTTTGTGGTGTCGCCAATTTTGCAGATGGCTGAGTATCACTCCTTCCCCACTGACCCTCTTGTGTGAATGCTGAGGAAAATGCACTTCTTGAGGCCTATCACTTGCTCATTGGCATTTTGGAGGCATTGTACTCCCATCTGTATCCTGTTTCAGGCTGGCCCCTTGATCTTGTCTCAGATGAGAGCTAGTACTTCGTTGTCAATCCATGGTCTACCAGGAACAGAGGCAGTGATTTCAATCAGTAGGCACAGGTCTTGTATGAGAGAGATGTAATCCTGGATTGCTTCGGCATGCATGTCCTAGTCATCATCGCAAAACGCATCCTGGTCTGTGGTCCTAAATTCAAATCGCAATCGTTCAATGTTCTCCTCTCTCAGGGATCGCATCTTCAATTTTCTTGGGCTATGGGCAATGCAGTGTTTGGGCCTTGGATCACACCTTATCATGTGATGGTCCCTATTGCTTAGGGGAGCAATGATTGTCTTGTAAAATGGTATGTTGCTGAAGAGTAGGTAGAATATTATATATATAAGTTGAATACTATATGTAGTGATTCCATTTGCAAAATTGCTCACAAGCTGAATGCATCTTGATCTTTCCTCATGCACACTGGCTTGCTCCCATTGGTATAAATTAGAATAAGAATGAAAGAAATACCCTTTAAATGAGTGAAGCAAGAATGCTAGAAGTAATTTTGGATTAAATTTCTACACATTGAGCTGCAGTTGGTACTCATTGTGGTTTGGTTAGATACCCAACATCCATGAATCTGCTGGACAGAATTATGTAATGAGCATTCAACTTTAAGAAGGTTGACTCTATGTAGATTTGAACACATTTTGGTAGTGAATGATTGAAATCTTCATATTATCATCTTATATTTAAATCAGCAGATGAAGTTCTGAGAATGTTAACACTAAATACCTTGACCTTGTGAACTCTGCTGGCTTATCAACTTATGACAATCTGGTACTGAGGCAACCTACTTATGTTCGGTAAGGTGTTATGCAGGCTTAATGCATCTGCTACATAGGTGTCATTTTAGGCAGCTATTGGTCACTGGGCATTCTTCTTGAATCTGATTTCTTCTAAATGGTTTGGTTTTTTTTTCCCTTAAAATTCCTCTCTGTGCTTGGGATGTAGAGTCCTGGACTAGCATCCAGGAGATATTGGGTTCTAATCCAATTAATGGCAGGTGAATTATTTTGCAATGGTTCACCTGGCTGATTTAAGATATTACCTGCTTCCTTGAGGTTCAGTTATTTTGATATTTTGGACTTTTTTGACTGCACATAGGAGTTTCATTACCTGGGGTGCAAACGTTTTTGTTTTTACCATATGTCCATGAAGTCATCAAAAGGGTGGGTCAGAAACCACAATTGGTTTTGGTCCCAAAAGAGCAGGGAGAGGGTGATATACGAGTATGTCTTGTGAGTAGCAACATGCTGACATGTAGAACAAGGCAGGGGTGCCAAGTGTTGATATATTGCTCCCCAATCCTCTGGTTGGCATTATGTTGTTCAGACTATGCACATTGCTGGTTTGTCATTCCTCCAGTTCAATTGTTTGTGCTACTTGGGCAACTTAGCTTGCCACCCCTGTTTCTAAATGTGTATGGTATAGTAGGTCTGAATGTTATGGTATGCATTCAGATTTCTGATTCCCTATGGTCAACCTGTACTAGGAGATGACTAAATGTGATTACTTTTGCAACAACAAAAAAAAATTCTTTTTTGTTTACTTCGTTCTTCCTCCCCCCCCCAACTCCTTCTTTAATGGAGATTTCTTTTGTCCTTTCAGAACATCGAATAGCTGGACACACCACAGAGTATGTGAACAAGGTGCTGGAGAAGGTGAAGTCCAATTCTTCATTGGGATCCTTGGAGGAAGTGTAATCTTTGTGTTTAGTGTTTTTCGTTTCCATGGTACATCAGGAATGCCTTCCCATATCCAGATATCCGTGAATTTTCTTTACTTTTCATGGAGTGATGTCTCATTGGTTTTTGGATGAAAATGGATTGCTCCTCCTGCTTGATCGCTCAAAATTTTTTGTTGTTGATACTAGATTTGTAAATACCTTTGAATTGTTTTTATGAAGAGAAGCACTTTTACTTTGGTTCCAAACTCTGTCCTTCTCTTACATGCTATTTGATTGGGTTATAGGAGATTATTTCTGAGTCTGAGTCAAGTTATACCCAAAAGATACAGTATAAAGGAACTATACTGTGAACAGGAGAGGTATCAAATATTCCATCCATTGACTTGGGAGAGCAGTTGATTGGTCCTGGATCATGTAAATTACTAGACTCCCAGATGTCTTAAGAGCATACAAATGACATGCTTGGATACAAGGGAGCTTAAGAAGGTACTTTGGAAATTGTTTGCATGAAAGATGATGCTGTCAGGCTCTGCGGAGCTGCCAGACGTGACCCTGTCTACTTCTAATAACTGGTTTTTTCGAGGAATGGTTCATGAGGATTCATATCTACAGGGGAAAATGTGATACTCTCCCTCTTGCTTCCCCCATGGATGCCTTCAATGTTGACAGACAAAGGAGCCCTGTTATTCTTATGCCTTGACGTGGTGCCATGAGAAGTGGTTCCACTATCTCATGGCTTCCTCTTTTCACACATTGGTCAGTAGAGGATGAGTGACCCATTGAATTCACTTTTTGCTGAATATTTTTTATTCCTTTAGGATTAATGAGTGTGTGGTTTTATCATTTCGTATTCATTTCCTAAGGCTAAGTGGCTTTCAATTTCTGATTAGCCAACACTAGTGTCAAACTGAGGACTGGCTACTTAGATGTATCCTAGTGTTGGGAGAACTTGACAAAAACTCCACTTTGGTGTGTGTGTGTAAAGGTGGTCTCTGTAGGGATCTATGATCTGCTTTATGGAATTGTAGATATCTAATTGCTTGATATGTGCTGCATTGAGGAGTCTATTGTGTCATTATGGGGATTTGAGAACAAAAAAAAAAGGTTCTTATATTTTCCATCGTATGTGACAGAGGGAGTTGCTCAGACTGTATTTCCTTTGTGCAATCTTATTCCCGGTGTTTTTAATGTCATTTTGTCCTGCAGTTTTAAATGTTTGGTTTTTTTTGGCTGTTAATGGGCCCATATCCCGGTGTTGCATGCTAAATTTTGCGGCAGTGATAGATCCAAATGTAGTGTCATGCTGTTTTGTGCAAACAATTAATGTGGAATGGGTGCTTTGTCTGGCATTGAGATCTGTGGATATGTTGGGAAGTCATGAAACCAATGTGAGATTTTCTGCTGATGACTGAAGTTGAACTCTCTTCTGTAAGTTAGCCTTCTGAGTGGTGATCAAAGGCTTCTAAAGGAACTAGCTATGATTCCTGAGTTGATGAGCAACTGCTTCTTTTATGGAATCATTCAGACTACCTCAGAAAAGACTTGTTTAAGCCGGGTTGACAAGTTCCATATTGGTAATTTTACAATTTATCCTTTGCACCTGAAACTGAAGAGAAGGGTTAGCTCTTTAGACTCCCACCTCTTCTGTTTTGTTGCAGTTATCAGTTTTTGCTACAGGTGACATTCCATGCCTAGCTCATTTGTCATCTTGAATTCATTCTTCAGTATGTACAAAGCATTTTCTAGTGTTCATGGCTGTACACCTACCTGTGAAACCGGGCTGTGATATGAACCCATAAAAAGGAGGGGAAAAAAGGGCCGCATGTGGTGTAGTTTTGTAATTACGAAGCATCTAGTTGACCTGTTGTTGTTGATATCCAATATGAAACGAGACTTGAGATCTAATAAAAGAAACCAGAAAAAAGAATATTGATTGGCTTTCTTTTTTGGGCAAGGGAGGGAAAAACACATGATTGCTCTTGGTCTGTCCAAACTTTGTCATGTGCAGCCTGTGCATGTCTTCATTGTTGGACAACTAAAAAATACATTACTTAATATCTTATACATTAATACTCAGACAACATAATTGCTTTAAAAGTTTGTGTTATGTTGTAAACTCAGATTTCATACTTGAAATCTATTAACAAATTAAATTTATTCACCTTTATGACCTGACTTGAAACTTACTTGGTTGACCAACAGGGCCAGAGGCCCAGTATCACCCTCTGTGGGAAAGTAAAAGAATATATTCATTTTACAATTTATGTGAAGGACACTCAAAACGATATGGGTGACAAGCATGTTAGTAGGTGTTAATCCTTGGGATTTATTTTTCCACATGTTCCCCTATACATTTGACCCTCCTGTGCATAAGCTTGCATATGCCTGTGTTAAAGAACAATGTGTCCTGGCACTGAGGCTAATTATGTATGGCTTATTGCATCTCACTATTGTGAAATGAGTTTTCTTAAGGGAAAGGGGCCTGAAGTGATGGTAGTCACAAGGGCTGTATGGTGGATGTAGCAGAACCATCAAGCCAAGAGTACTGATTGCTGCAGTAGTCCTCCATGACATGAATGGCTTTGGTGGCAGGCCATTGAGATATGCTAGCATGTACACAGGTGAGGTATGTGTCCTGCTATGATGATTTTGTCAGTTAGACTAATAAAAAAAATAAGGATTTCCAGGACAAAAATTACTTTTCATCCCATTGAAGTCTCTGAAGAAGACTCTATTGTAGTGAAAATTTTTTAACTTTCATTGCCAAATTTAAAAACCCTGGTATTCCTGAGGTGAGAACAAAAATGACAACTGCAGTGAAAGAATTAAAGTAATGCACAACACTTGAATTAGAAAAATGTATTCTACATATGTACCTCTCAGTAGTCTTGCTGACATTTCCCATTTCTCATCCATGCTTGCATGCAGCTATCACAGTCACGTGAAGGGTGTCATGTGCCCTCCAGTGGAGGGCACATGACACACATGAAGGATGTTAATGATCAAGAGGATGTTATGGAATTTCCTCCATAGCATTCATGGAAATGAGAGAGAAATTCATTTCATTTTCCTTGCTTCAACAAAATGAAAATTTTGATGCTAAGACAAGAAACAGAAGATATGGATCACACAAATGCTGGGTGTACTTTATCACAGAAGGATTTTATCACAGGCAGCACAGAATTACGAAGTGCAGCATTGCATTGCTCATATAAGTGTAGCATTCAGCATTTTTTTTAAGTCTCAAAGAAAAGGGTTGGGCAAGTTATATATGTGTAAATATATATGTCCAACATGATATTCATTTCAACTTAAAAAGAGAACTGTTTCAGCCAAAGTGACACATGGCAGGAGCCTTGAAACTCTATACATTATGATATTTACAAAGTTTTTTTTCCCAGATTTGATTAGTAAATGCAAACAAGTAATTTTAATAATCTGTTTGCATTCACTGACACATATGTCATGATTGCAGTTGATTCATTTGGCAAGTGAAATTTCATTCAGAGTGAAAAGCAAAGCAAAGCAAAAAAAAATTTCTTTTAAACATCTTAGTGAAATAAGGTTTCACAGTATTGTATACTACAGTAGATCAATTTTACCTAAATCAAGGATTTCAAAACAAAGTAGTACCAGAATGGTTAAACATTTGAGTTGCTCCTTCTTACCTCAAGTGGGACTGGCTGGATCTCTTATTTTCCTTTTTTATTTTTCTTTTGCCCATATTGTCTTCAGGCACACTGAAAGTGCAATAAAGATTGAAAGATGAAAATGGAAATCTATCAGTCATTCATCAACATACAGGACATTGCACTTTTGAGACACCCTTTACAAAATCCTTCATGTTCCACTCATAAATGCATTGCCAGCCATTGCTAAAAAAAAAGTGCCTAATATTGCTGATATGGTAGGTATGATATATAGACTCACCTATTGAGACTGAACCCAGCAGTCTGGATCAGTTTCAGCTAAGCCAAATGGTGCAAGCTAACTGCAAAAGGTTAGAAAATGCTACAACTATGTACTTAATCAGATTCATGTGATTACCATTACTCAATTCAGAAGTTATATTTGATGTTAACAGGAATTTTCCACTCGAGTATCAATAATGCATACCAGATAACCCCTTAATTAAGCCAGAAATGGAGAGATTTCAAGAACTTTATTGATTGCAAACAAAATAATTATGATGAACAAGTCAAAGATTTCAAAAGTTATTCTGATAACCATTGAAAAGACATCATTGGCATATTTAAGCAATTTCCACCACATACGCCATGTTGTTGAATCCAAAACTGAAAAGAAAGAGTCAAGAAGAACTTGACTCATTCTGTTCAAACAACTTATGAATTGTAAGTAAATGAATTATTTGAAAATTATACTTATTTCTATTTTTCCCTCAGTATGAGGATGATTTTCAGAGACCAAGTCAAAAAATAGTAAAAATAGCCCATTTATTTGTTGACTACACTTGATTAAAAAATGTTATCAAACTCTATTAATATGCCAAAGGATAAGCAATGAATTCACTGCATGGTGGTACCACATGGTATGAAATACCATGCAGTACTACCATCTACAACCATTTCATACTACATGGTGAAAACTTGACTCACTGCTCTAAATATTTTCTCTGGCTTCTGGGCTTCATGCATTAATAGACTCTGCCACACTTATGACTCACTGGAATTCAAACATTTGTCCAAACTGTAATACCAGCCTTTGGACCACTCATACCTTTTATCTTAGTGCTCACCTGCCAGTATTGTTCCCCTGCCTCTTCATCCCCTCAAACTCAATAGTCCTCTTTCCTTTTGACCCTACTTTAAATGTTGCCAGATAATGAGGAAAGGTTCAAGAGTCATAATTCCATGGAGCTCACAGGATTCAATGAAGTACTTTTTCAAAATCTCATATGAAGATTTTGTATCACATTGGTTCCATGCCACTCCATTTCACTGCAAGATTGATTCAAGATTGCATTGATTCAAGTGAATCAATTAACACATTCACTGCCAGCCTCCAAAGTCAATTTCACAAGCATTTTTGTGTCTTTTTCCTAAATCTGCAGTGTCTGGAGTCTGGAAGGATGTGGTCAAAGAGAAGATAAGACCATCTATTACCTAACAGAGCATCTAACACTTGAACTAGTGAGTTAGCTTATTCAAGTAGCTGATTTAATATGACTTTTCTCAATTGTTAATGGCAGAGAATGTGTTTTAAAAAAAAATCAGAAAATATTACTATTCTTTCTCACAGGCTGACAGAGCCCATCATGACATCATCATGGAATAAGATTATGAGTCTACTTGAGATATGGGGGAATGGTCAACAAGATAGGCATTATCTGTTTGCCATGATCCCTGATTGCCTTTTTGGTTAAGATTTCAGCTGGATTCTTGACATCCTGGTAAGTTAGTCACTTGTTGGGAGGATGAGAGAAGGATAGGGAGACTTATGAAGGAAATGAATTATACCTTATTGAATTGAGTGACGTGACTTCCAAATGCAAAAGCAACATCAAAGTACATTTTCCTCATATGATGCCAATATGCCTGTGACAAAGAGTACACCTCATTCATTCTCTGGATGACCAGGGGGGACATCTTAAGATAATTTCCTGAGTAGTTCACACCAATAGAGAATGATCTAAAGAAGCAGGCATCAGGGATGTGTGAGCTCCTGGGATATGATCATAGGAGCCTTCTCCCAAGTGTAAGCTCAGAATGAAACTCCAGCATGTGAAAAAAAGCCAACAGACTGCCTATTGCCCCTCCACAAAGAAAATCCCAGGTATGGGATACACTTCACTTGTCCCATGAGAGACTAGAGCCCTCATGCACCCATGCAATAAAAGTTAACTTTTTATTTTGTTATTCATGTTAATTTGCTGTTATGAAGTAGCTTGAAGCATATGCATTCCTTGAGTTTGACTGAAGTATCTCTGAAGCATATGATATGAACCATGATTGCACATGAATAATATTATCCCTGTCTTAGTTAAGAAAAACCTTTTTTGTGGCTGAGAGCTGGGGGTTGGAATAGGAGGGGAAAAGATAAGGTTTTCCTTAACTGAGACAGGGATAAATGCTTTACTGTCCTCACATGACAAAAAGGCAAGACTTTCCACTTAACCCTTTAATGCATGGTGTAGCAAATAGGCTACATTTCAAACAAAAAAATATAACAACAATAAACAACAAAAATAAAATGCAGCAAAAGAACAATAAGTGCAATGATAATAAGTTCAGGCATTCAACTTAAAAATTTGAGGGAGGAATTTTCCATGTTCTTGGACCTAGGAAACTGACCAATTTTTTTCACAGAATACTAAAAAAATGATGCATTAAAGGGTTTAGCCATCTGTTACTTCCGTTGTCTTCTATGTCACACCATGAATGTTTGTGAAATTGTGAAGCACCATTCAAGGACATGATGTTAAATACTCCATAGTAATTCAAGGAATTGAATAACGTGTTTTTTTTTATGGTTTTCCCTTAATCATCAGTAGTAATTTCCAGTTGGAGCTGTACTAATGCATGCAGCCCAAATAGAAAATACACAAGGGATACACAAATTCATAGGAAAAACACTCTACCATCCCTTCTCTTTGCTGACAGCTACAGGAGTTTCCTGACAACCTCCTATCACTTATCAACAAGTTTTTAAAAGTGATATAGTTTCCTGGCAATATGTGAACACTGACATGACACACAGCTGCAGTCATCTCAATGAAAGTATTGACTAAGTATGTTATACAAGTTGACCATCATCCGTATAAAGTACAGCACTACAACTCTGTCCCATGCAGAAAAAGCTCAGAGGCTGACAAATCTCTATACTCAAATCTTATTTACCAGTCTAAATGACTCACCTGACCTGAAATGCACACATTTCATCTATATTTCCAGCTCTATCACACTGAATGCCTTTTTTCAGAATCTGGCAAACATAAAAGCAATCTGATAAGTAACCTGATATTTGCATATATACTTGCAGTGTCTTGAGGTCTGTTGAGTAATGAAAATATCATGGATCTCCATTAAACTAAGTTGGCTGGGTACGAAGGCATTTGAGTACCACATTGGAAATGCTTCAGCAATTTGCATGCAATTTATATGCTGAGGTAAAAACTCTACCTATCCAGGAAAGACTTCTGTCTTTCCTGGATAGGTAGAGTTTTTATAAGTACATGGCCAAGAATGTTATCATGAAGTTCTCCTATGTTGGAACCATAAAATGGAGATAAAACCTTTTAACAAGAGGCTTTCTTGGACTGAATGAGAGCTGCCTATTTGAACTGATAAAAGGCAGATGGTTAAGGAGGTCAAGTGGAGAAAAATAAGGCCTTCTTTCTTTCTTATTGCAGAAGTCAGGCTTCTGCACTCAGATCAATGCCGTACAGCATCACAAGGAACACTTGAGTGGGACTACATGTCTTTGGTCCTGCCAATAAGACTAGACTAGAGAGAGGCCATGGACCCATGAGCTGAGATCTCCTATACTTGAGACTTCCAAAGTTGTGTGGGACTGGGGAGACCAAGGTCTGGAAGGTGTAGGGGTGCTTTTTACTCCTACAGCCAACCCTGCATCTCTCCCAGACAAATAGGCACCATGAACAGTGGAATAGAATGTTGGATGAGTGTGCTCTCCAGCAAATAGCAGCACTGGCTAAAGGAGAAGGAAAAAACAACACAAATTTACTAATATTGTACAGACAAAGCTCTGACCAATGTCAGGTGGTGGGGAAGCTAATGATAACACACCTTTTCATGGAAAGGGGAAGCATAGATGGGCTGAGATAAGCTCTCCATGTCTATCTGCCTGCTGCCAACAGGTATGGAAGTATATGATCCTCTGGAACCTGGTTGCTGCTTCCAAGATGTCCTAAACAGTGGCCATTGATATTGCAATCATTTTTCAAGAATCATGAGCAAAAAATTTAAGAATGATTGTAGAATGTTTGAACTTACCGTATGCAATGGATTGGTTTTGGCACATATGGGTCCTTGAGAAATTTACGCAGGATATCTGTGCACTGATCAGCAATCACATCAGAATCTAGGTGTTCTGCATATTCAGCAGCCTCTCCAGATAACCAAGCAAGGAGCACACCATCGGACATTTTTGTAAAGGAATATATTTTTTTGAACCAACACTGTTCAATAGGTTCCTGCTTCTGTTCATCTTCCCAGAGGATAATAATTTCAGATAAACTTGGATGGAGGAATGATCGATCATAAATCAAGTAGATCTTGTTTACTGTTCCAAACAAGAGCCTCTGGATTGAATCTACTTTGTACTTGGGGAGCGGTGGATCAAACATGGTGTTATAACTCTCTTTGAGAACTCCCAGAGGGAGGGTGCATATAACATGCTCTGCATAAAATGTGGCTCCATTCTCACATTGTAATTCAACAACAGGAATGCCATCTGAGCGCTTGCATTTTACCCTTCCTCCTAAATGAGGATCACTTGTGCTCCCTGGTTTTTTGATCAATTCTGAAGCTAGAGATGCTTTCACACTGGAAAGACTTTCTTCCAAGGTGACTGTATCAAGACTTTGTTCCTGGGATGTTCTTCCAACAATGGTAGCACCAGACTCCTCTGACTCAGTCTCACTCTCACTGTCACTGACATGTTCACCTTCTCTACTGTCCAGGCAACATTCTTCCTCGTTCCAGGTCAACCTCCACCGTATATGCTGCACCACATGCTTCTTCAAGATCACATGTTCTGGGATGGGCTTCAAAAGCACAGGTAATATGGAACTGTAGCCATTCTTCAAGAGGAGATTCCCACCAGGCAACTCAGTGTAGCTGCCAATTTCGTACAGGTCAATGTCATCCATAGAGTTACAACCACTGATACACGTCTCCCGATTCAATAAGTGGTTGAAGAGCATCCTCCTCATGTGTTGTTCTTCTGGAGAGAAGTCTTGCAGATAAATGCTAACTTCCAGATTCACATGGTCCCCTACACTGTAAATCCCTTCTGGAGGTTCATACTTGGAGAGGAAATACTCCTCGCAACGTCGGAAAAAGATGGAATATGCATCATACACCTCCTAAATTCCAAAGAAAGAAGTAAAAATACAGAGTCAGTATTGCTTTACTTTCCTTCTTTTGCTAAAATGACAGTAGTGACCTGCATAATGTTTACATGTGACATGGCTAGGGATTTTTTCAAATAGATCAATTTTTTTTCAGAAGAAAAGTAGCTTCTAAAAACTAAAAGTGAATGATTTTTTTATGTCTCACATTAAAAATCATAAAACTTCATGCCTGACACTAAAACATTACAATAGGCATTAATGAAGCTGGGACCAGTATATATGCTCCTGGGCTGGACCATGGTCTGATGTTATTCAAGTAATTCCCTTTTTCTTTTTACTCTGGAATGGTAGAGTGCAATATACACAATATTGGTAATAAGAAGACTTACTTCATTACTGATGCATCTCAAATCACATGAGAGAAAAAATCTCAGACATTCAAATTTATTTTTGGACCATTTTCTTCAGAACAATCCAGTCATTGTTTAATCATAATTGCAGAGTATGCATCTTTATCTTCACATCAAGGGTTACATTTGGTTTTTGTGCTTAACTGGAAAAGGCCATTCATATACAGAGCTGGTACTCAGAATTCCAAGCCTTTGTGCATCACAATTGCTTAGAATCAGTAAAGAAGAATGCACACAAAAACAACTTTCATACAAGACTTTCATTCTTATCCCTGGACTGATGTGGTGGGGTGTAACAAATCCCAAGGACTCTTGTGCAGAACAGGGGTGTGCCTCTCTAGTGCTTTTTTTAAAATTTATTTTAGAGCTATGTGTGTGACAAACCCATTACAACATTATAGCTCCAGCTTCCATTGCTGTGTACTACACCCCACCACACCAGACAAGTAAAAAGTCCAGGGTCCACTTTCAGTCCTTCTCTTAATACAAAAAAGGGACTCCTAATGTAACCCAGGATATCTAAAAAGTATTAACTCCCAGCAAGCTCAATTGCCTAATATTACTCATCACCATTCATCAATAGGCTTGCATTTCAAGGAATATTCATCACCTGAACAATGTGGAATGGAACACGAGTTCCCTGTTCTGTCAATGCTACCAGATGATGTGGCTTTGGCTGATAATTTATGTCCACCAACTTGTTTGACAATGCAAGTTCAAACATAGGATTTCCCAGAACACCATGTATCCAACTGGCTCCCAGTTCCAAGTGATGACCACCTAGTAGAAGGGAAACATTTAAGTTCAGTTACATCTTGGGAGATCTTAAGAGACAATACTGCATGTAATGCTTCACCAAAATTTGGATCACTTCATCTGCCGAACTGGACAGTGAAACACGAAAGAGCTTACCAATGTCAATGCCACACATTCGTCCACCAAGGCGATTCCTACTCTCCAAGATGAGGAAATTGGTCATGTGAAACTTGGCGAGGGCATTGGCAGCTGAGAGGCCAGACACTCCACCCCCTATGATTATAACTTTCTTGATTTCCAGTCTTGAGATCTTCTTCTTTGCAGTTTTAGGGGCATCATCAACCCCCTTGCTGTGTGCCATGCCATTCAAACACCCCCACACACATACACTGAGACCTACATGCACCAGAGATCAGAGAAGCACAAACACAGCTCATGAACACAACCATTCCAAGGATGCAATAAAATTATTGGTCTTCCATGTGAATTTATGATGTGCTGTTTTAATCAGATCCCTGACTGTGACACATTGAATTTTGTCATGCTCCCTTTTTAGGGGCATGGGATTTGCTTCAATGAGGATCTGGAATAACCCACATCATGCCGACTGTCACATGATGCCTCCACCATTGAACCGCAAGGAAAAATTAATATCAAGATGAAATATTGCAATAAAATATTGCACACGAATGGATTTTATTCAATCACAATGGGATGAAATCAGCAGCAGCAGCTATTAAACGTGGTTTCTTAGCTTTTGGTTCTTCCTCTTTTGCACCACCATTGTGACACTGAGTAGAGTGAGTCTGCGCTTCCTCCTCAGAGGGAGAAATGTCTTCCACGTGTTCCATTTCTTCTTCAGAATCTTGCATCTCTTCAACTTTTTGAGTGATTGGTCTATCTTTGTCAGGTTCTTCACTTTCCAGCAAACCATCAAGCTTCCATAACTCACTCTCTGGGAAGTCACTGAGAGGAATCACACTTGCCACTCCCTTCACTGTTTTTCTGGTTTCTGTAACACATGAAAAACCCATAGCATCTCATCAGAGTAAAGGAACTTTTGTAGCTATTCTTGGCTGCAAATTTACATGTTCACACCCTATCATATAAACTCAAATACTCAATTGCTTTGCTCAATTCATGTAAAATAAAAAAAGTTGAGTTTATATCCATTCCTTGCTGGGAACAGAAACTTCATAAGTAGCCTAACAAATAGGATTCATCTTTCTCATCCCTCTCTTCTCCATGTCTATACTGAGAAACTTATGATATGAAAGAGTAAAAGGCATGGAAAATAAACTTTCATACTAGTAGAATAATATTATCAGTTTGTAGCACATAACTTGAACACATATAGAGGCTTGCACCTCCTGCAGTCCTTAAAAATCTCAGCTACAGGAACCATCCAAGCAACACTAATACAGGATGGTTATGAAGCCAAGATGAATTTCAATTTTTTTTTTGTGCTAATACCAGGCAGCTCATACCAATTATTTAGGCATGTACGAGGGCTGGTCAAAGAGTTCCCGGAAAAAGTGACTTCTTATTGTCCGATCCCCACGATTTTTTCACTGTGTATTCTTACATATCTTAATAGTTTTCCCTTCTAATTTCGGATCCCTGCGTTAAAATGGAGACTCGCAAGCGCGCGAGAAGTGAAACGAGTCAGAGGGTCTTGCTACCCTTGACGAACCGTGACAAACGCGTTGCAAAATATTTTGAGAAGTACTAATATGTTAAAGAAAGTATCCTGAAAAAATTGGCGAAATCAGAGAACAATAAAAGCATTTTTCCGAGAATACATTGACCAGCCCTCGTATATGTAAAGAAAGTCATGGGTTTACAGGTATGAGGAAGATGTAATGAAGAAACTCTGACACAAGGCAAATGGAAGTGCAACATCTATGGCATGTAATGACATGAAGGAAACTTTGATTACATGTAACTACCACAAGGAAATGTTCAGGCATCAAAATTTTATTAGGATTTTTATCAGCATGAATAAATACAAATATAGTATAAAAACTGCCACAGAACCCTATTTATATGGTGGGTCTGAGAATTGAGCACACATCATATTTTGAAGATGAATCTGTCCAACAAAATCCAGAAAAGATGATGCACCATCCCCTAACATATGTTTACTCTCTTGATGTAACAATACACAAGCAAACTCACCAGAATGCATTATCACAGCTCGGCAGGCCTTGGTGATGGCATCTTTGGCTTGACTTTCTTTCAGGCCAAATAGCAACCCTCTGTGAAGTCTCAGTAAAGGAAGGCTACTTCATCAAGAATCCTCACTATGTATTTTAAAAAAAAGAGTAATTTCTCAAAAAGGATACATATTGGCAGCATCAAAGGGAGTCCTCATATCCATTGATCTCTCTGCTCCACTGGATATGATGATATTCTGAGGCATCAAAGATGAGAAGTAGTTATTTAGTTGATAAGCAATTACTGTTCTGAGCTAAAAAAAAAAAATAATAAAAAATAAAAAAAGGCAGAAGAAAACTAACACTTCAGAAGCTAACACAGAAATTATAACAACAAACAGAGAATTAGGTACTCACTTTGGCATTTCCCAAAGTGAAGTAATCATGACCAATGCTGATCATGTTCTTCCTTGCAGCAACATCCCTCAACATGGGAGAATATAGAAGTTCAAAGGAGACACCCCGCTTCACAGCAATGTTGTAGAGACGCCGATTCAAGCGTACTGGATACTTTGAAGTAGGGTCAATAGTGATGATATCAATGTCCATGACATTGCAAGCATGCTGCAAAGGTTTTGAGGGAAGGTAATATGTTATTGGTAAAAGAACATGAAAACCTGAGAGCCACTTGTCAAACTTTATTCTGCAAAACTATTTCAGTTCATTCCCTTTCAAATGCTAACAAATCTTTTAATGTTTCTGGCCCTTTTACTCTGAAATACAACACTTTATTGCTTATATTTGCAACAAAATGCCATGAAGGAACTCACCAGGAAGGCTGCTGGAGACTGAGGCAGAACTGCAAGGATGTCATATCTCTTTAAATTGGGACTTCGCATCTGCAGGAGAACCAGTTCATTACATAGCAAGAAGAAAATAAAATAATAAGATAAATCAGTTACATGGAATACCCACACTCAATGGAGAGGGAAGAGAACCCAGAGGGTTCCTTGATATGAAAGGATGTCATACAAAGCAATCCTAGTGTTTGAAATTGCACTGGTAACATTCCTGCAACAGAACTGAACTCTATTCTCTACCCAGATCCTCATAAGTAATCTTTCTTCTTGATGTAACCTATGCCCAAAAGAACACAGATGGGTATTTTTCCTTGCTCAAAAGAGGCAAACCCATCAATAAATGCTACTCAAATTTCCACATGTACTAGGAACCAGCTTTGATCAACCTTCATGGAATTCATAGAAGAACTCCAGCATATCCATGATACTTTCAAGGTGACTTCAATGTACAGGGTGGTGCAAAAGTCATGCACCATAGATTTCACTGTTGCACTACATTAATTCCTGTTTCATTCTTTGCAGGTAAGTGATGACTGCAAAACTAACAAAAGACGAGAAGGTCAAGTTAAGATATCTTCAAACATCATATGTGCAGCGAATCAAAGTGTTTTCAAGTAAATGGCAGACAATTAGAACATTTACTGTAATTTACCCTATCGTATGTGACTTTTGCACCACCCTGTACAATGTCACTTAGATGGCATGAGCCACCAAAATCACCAGGTGATCTGAGTGGTCCTCATAACACTGTGATCTCTGACAGTAACAGGAAGCCTCATAAGAGCTCCAAAAAAAAATGCGATGCAAGGATCTTCAGTACCTGAATAGTTCATGCTGATAGTTGGAATAATCTAAGACTTACAAAGCAAGGGGTATAGTTCCTAAGCAGGAAGAAATCAACCCCTTGAGCACACCAAGTATTGGAAATTTTCCTGCATTCATATACCAGCATTTTGTATTAAATAAAATAATACATTGTTTCTGCTAAAGTTCTTTACTTAATGCTATTACCTCTGACTTCACTTCCTCTTGTGATACTTTTCCCTGAACACTCACTGTGAGCAACCAGTATGCATCGTGTGTATTGGTTGCAGTTCCTCAATGATGCATATGGGTGTTCAAGGGATTAAATAGCAGTGAGCAAGACTGGAGTCATTCTGTAAAGGGAGACCTTTGAAGATGGAGAAAACTCACCAGCTTGTGAGAAGCAACAGGATCTGGAAGTTCCACTGTAATTCTTTGATAGATCCTTGGATTTCTGTGCCTCCGCTAGGATAAAATAGCAATTAAACTTCAAGATTTCAAAATGAAGCAACAAGTAGCACATTTTCATTTCCAAATCTAAGATATAGCCATGGTCAAATGATTACTGGGAATTTTGGAAGGAATGACATACTTTGAACTTTTCCAAATCTGATGGAAGTATGACCTCCTTCAAATCTGGAGGCAATGGAACTTCTTTCATTTCCTCTTTTTCTCTCTTCTTCTTTGGAGCTACATATGACGCATCCAAGTATGTGTTGATGGCAACTACATCATATCCCACTGGAAGAAATGATGGAGTTGAATCAAAGATCAGGTCATGATGTAACCTTCTTGGAAGGCAGGTTTAAAAAAATACCCTTTGAAATGACTGAAAACTGTTTATGAGAATGTATATTTTAAAAATACCCAGCTGTGCAGATAATAAAGTACATTTAATCAAAGAAGTGACATGGATGAGGAATAAATTTAAAACTTATTCAAGGACTTAGGGAAGCAAGGTGCTCTCTTGACAGACAATGCATTAAGCTGACTCAAGAAATGATGTAGTAGATAGAGAGTCAGCTACAGGGTAAATTTAAACCTGCAGTAAAGCAAAGATTTCAGCATAAGTAAATTTCAAAATTATGCTGCATAGACTTGTGACAAGCTTTCAGGCAAAGAGGATGGGTCAGGTGAAGAACTTGTACAGATAAGACAAAGTTCTCAAGAATGATTCTCAGGGCTCTTTTTCACATCTTATTCATGGCCTGTTATTGAGCAAGGTCATAGAAGAATGCCATATTGGCAGTGTGTACTTTGAGAAAGTTTGTATAAATGCACACCATACACCAATCAAGTTGACCATTGGTGCTTACCACTTTCTTAAATATATGCAGCATGAAGAGCCAATTACAGACCTTCTCAACAATACCTTCTACAGGGTGGGCCATAAGCCGGGATACTCCTTGATAATTTGTATACTGATAAATTTCATTCATTTTTTTTTGCAGCTATTGAATGATTGAATGATGGCTGATTCAAGTTCTTACAGTATTGAAGAATGCCTCATAGTCTGGGTACATGAACAACAGATGGTGCACATACAGATACCCTGGACATATAAACCATGGGGTATCCAGACTTCTGGCCCATCCAGTACATCAACTTTAAAATATCCTGGATGTGATGCTCAAGAAACAAACTTTGGATAGCTGCTGTAGGAGCATGTCAGGGACTACCAGGAATCTATACCTGAGAAATGGCATTTTGTGAAATGCTACTATAGAAAGAAGCACTTTCAAGGGTTCAGCTTCATATTGTTTATTTTGATCCATGCACCAATAGGGACAGTGAAAGGGAGGAGAGAGGTAGTTGCCCTTACATGAGAGACAGGCATTGTACTGCAGTTGACCTACTTGAAAACAGAGACTTCTTCATCAGGATTGTAATGGATTATTACATAAGGAGAGATGGAACAATGCTTGCAAGTCAGTGTCAACAGCCAGAATACATGGTTCTTTTCGAGATTTCTGGTGAAGGAATGCTCCATCCATATGACCAGTACAGGATCAGCACTTAGCTGGAAAACCTTCATAAGGACAATGTTCCAATTGACAAGTTTGAATGCCTTGGAGTATTCAATGTTTGATATGCCTTTCCAAGCATTAAAATACAAGTGGGCATGATGAAAGTAGACCACAAGATGCAGATGGTTCTTCTCTTTTTTCAAATGGAACAATGCACCAGCTTAACTATTCACTCAACTCAACAGTTTCAGGATTAGAGTTAACACATTTCTAGAAATAACAAAGAAGGAAAAGAGGCACAGGTCATCCTGGGAGGAAGGGGGACTCTTCATTGGAATAGGTACAACTACAGATGTCTTGGAGTTGGAGGGAACTCACCCATATGGATGGTAATGCAAAATATGAAGGCCAGAGGTCTTAAGGAAGTTCAATTGCAAATAGGTTTTCATTAAGAAAATGTAGCCTCATGGTTTTCAATAAACCATAGAGCTGTTCCATAGGAAGATTTAAAAGTAAGTAAAAAAAAGGACAAGGGTTCAGATGGGTGGAGGCCCTGGTAAGGTTGGTTGAGATTAGCTCAGCAGTCTGACTTGAGCTTGAGCACAGAGACCTCAGGGACGCAGGAAAAGGGCAAAGGAGGAGGGCACTTGAAGATAGAGGCTGTAAATATTATGTTGTATTCACTTACGTTTTTGAAGAAATCTGCAACCACATAGTCAAAGGGTCACAACAGTAATTTAAATCCTCCAAAATAAAAATAACAAACTAGGTTGCTTTACTCACACTTGATTAACTAGGAAGATAGATAGGTGATAAGAGTCACAAGGAAGGTTCAAGTAGACACCACAACATATGATATTGAACTCTCAAGGAAGCCAGGCTAGTAGAAGAGTAACACATTTCACTTCCACATTGATATTGAGAGGGGGAAGGGACATTGACCATAAAAGGAAATGAAGGGGATTTGCCTTGTATAAGCCATTCCATCTCCTCTCTTGGTAGGAAACAGGTGATGAAAGCTGACATAACTGTCAACATTGATGGCTACTACTAATTCTTCACTTGCCTAAGTTGCACTAATGATGGCCACAGTAGGCCAAGTATCATTGATGGCAGTCTGCAGACTGCCACCTAGGAACCTCTTTCTTTGGGACTCAATATTACCCCTCTTTCAGAGTGCTCTTGGGTTACTCATTCTAACCCATCCTTGCATTGAAGCAAAATTTTGGAGGCTTTCTGTAGCCTACTCACATTCAAAAGCAGTGAGAATTTTTGATTTCTCTAAGCCACCAGCTCTGACATTGAGATCATAGTATGCCATATCTTTCCAGGTTTCACAAGACTCTTGAAGATTGAAGAATCAGTTCTCATGTGCTCTCTCTCTCTCCCCTGTAGAATGAGACAAAATGCTGTATATATATGGGGGAGTGAACTTTAGAACAATAGCTACAAATAAATGCAATGTGGGCAAATACTCACTTGTTATCTTTGCATATCATTTATCATTCCTCTCACATTCTCCAACTTCTCAGCACTATTTTCAATAGCTTCAAATTGAAATCCCAGATGAGTTGCCAATGCATACAGCTTTTCCACGCTCTAGTACCCAAAGAGACACATAGACTATCAAGCTGGCTATGCAAAACAGAAGCTTTTATATCAGCATATTTTATATCATACTCCTGGCTAAAGATACTCACCCTACCTGAATTAGTTAACCTTTCGTGGCATCATGCCCTTGCTTTTCCAGCCTGTAGGCCAATCTATGACAAGATAACCAATGAAATGGAAGCTTATGAATAGAAGCTTCATTCTTAGGGAATAATGTTAGGGAATAATGTAATATCTTATATTGATATTACATTATTCCCTAACATTACCTCATTTTAATGTTTCAGAACCATTCAACAGTGTATATTATGAACCTCTAATGATACTTGACTTGCCTGAACAGAAGACTCCAGTGATGACTCTTGCAGTGCAAAATTCCTAGCACTTTGCATCAGCACCTATGAGAGACAGGGAAAACTCTCAGATTTGGATGACACAAAAGGACAATTACATTGGTAGAACTCTTCAGCACTAGATGGTTAAATGGTAAAATACTTAAATCAAATGATGCCTCAGAAGTATACTTAATGGCTTATGCTCCAAGTGATTACTGGAATACTTCAAACAAATAATTAGGAGTAGAGCTATCCAAAAAAAATTTATATTTTTATCAAAAAAATTAAGCCACAACTGCAAAATGAATAAAGATTCAATCCAATGAGACTTAGATTGTTCTTCTCATCATTGCGTCTAATGATAAACTCAACCGACAAGCTTTATCGAAAAAAAAAAGAAATTGTGGGTTGTCATACTCCACTTAGTTTCTGAGCTCCTCAACACATAAAAATATTTAACTATTCTTCTTCCTCACCTCGGATGATTTTGAGCCTCTTTGCACCTGGCGAGTCAAAGATCCTAGGAGTAACACATTTGCTTGAACTCTTTCTGATAATCGGATCTTGTTATCCTCAAAAAGCTTCTTTGCACTCTGGGTAGATGCTATAGTGGCCATGCACAAAACAAGAACCTAATGTCAAGAATTGAAAAATGCAAAATTTGAGCCCAAGTCTAAATATACCAGTCACACCATGTCTTAAGCAAATAATTATTCTTGTGAAAAGGTAGCATCACAACCAAACATGGCACTTTAAAATCACATGTCAGAATATGCACTAGTACTGAGTGATTTGAGCTTTTGAAATATCCCACTGAGAACCAGATAGTAACAGGTTAACAAAGAATAAACTTCCAAGTAACTTTGTGTGCAAGGCATCAAATTTATACTGATCATTCCTTATCATAGTATCAGTATAAATTTGATGGATATCCATGCTGCCTAACCAATTTACAGCCTCATCAGAACTATAACATTTTATCAATGAGGAACTTGAAAGGCCAAGAAGTTCAATGGGGCATTGACATTAAAATTACTATTCTCCAAATAAAAAAAAAGCTGCAGAAAACTTCAGTTCCTTCAGTCTGTTTTTTCAAATTTTGCAGCAGCCAGCGGTCCAGGTGCAGTCATTTTTTTTTATAAGTCCAGCAGAAAGCCTATTGAATTCAAGTGCTTGTCTGCAAGCTCAGAAGCGTCACATGCACAAAGGTAGGGTGTACAAATGCCACACATGCAAGAGCCTTGCACCTAGAAGTGGGATTCCAATGTCTGCTGTTAGATAAACGAGTTCGACTCTCCGCAGTTGGCTGATCAACTGTTAGTTACCAACTGTTAGTTTTCAGTCAAGGAACTGGCTGTCAATAGTGTAACAGCAAGTTAGGTTAGATTCTACAAGGAAACTGACTATTGATGGTCTAGAACAAGGTCTGAGAACACCAGTGCTTAGGCCCAACAGAATGAAGCGACCTGATGTGCCTCCCTTCTGTGCATCTAATGGGGGATTCCTACACGTGACTTGTGAAGTCTCCAAATAGTCAGTGAGGTAGCAAGCGTAGTTTTTGTAACAGGGATCCCTTAACAGGAGACAAGCAAACGTTTAACTGCAACGTCAAACACCTGATTGCCTATTATCTATCAGCAACTCCATTTTCATATTCTGTTCGCAGTCCGAGACTACATAGTCGGCTATGTGCATACTGAGCGCAGCCATGTTGCTATTCGAATCGCATGTGGCGGCGTACTGTACAGACTCGCTAATGAATCTGTATCGCGTTCTATATTTTGCGATGTTATTTTCCGGTGCATCCGAGGAGGTTAGGCCACGACTCCCGTGATAGAAACGACATCAAGCCTACGAAGTCCCCGGGTCTGTTAACTGCCCAACTTACCTTTATCATCCATTAGTCTTTATTATTATTCGTATGACATACTATACAGCACATTATCATAGATGGAAGAGGATAGGCGGAGTAGAGGATCCCTGCGCCCTGCAGGTGCCAGCGCCCGGGAGAAGGAGGAGAGGAGGAGTAAAGAGGAGATAGAGTCACAGGTTGAAAGGGAGGTTCCGGATCCAAATCAACGCCTCGTCAGTGAGACGGTGTAGGTCCGGGAAACCTCCTTGGAAGGAAAAAATAGAGTACTCATTCAATTCAGGAAGCAGAGGACATTCTCAATGAGGACCTCGAAGTCGTCGAGAACTATCTCATCAAATGGAGATTAACACCAAACCCACAAAAATCCATCGTGTCTGCCTTCCACCTCTCAAACAGGGATGTGAACCACCCTATTCAAGCTAAATTCGCTGGCTCCATTCTTTCCCATGATCCTTATCCAAAGTACCTGGGTGTGACTCTAGATCAGGGGTGCCCAAAGTGGATGTTCTCTAATACACTTTGTGTGCTGATTGCGGCCCGTGGGCCGCACTTTGGGCACCGCTGCTCTAGATAGAACCCTAACCTACAAACCACACCTAGTAAAATTGGGTTCCAAAATTAGAACAAGAATGAACATCATCCAAAAACTGGCCGGCTCCTCCTGGGGCTCAGACGCTCACACCCTTCGCACCTCTGCCCTGGCCCTAGTATACTCGGCAGCCGAATACTGCGCTCCGGTATGGTCTCGAAGCTCCCACACTCCTCGTATAGACACTCAATTAAACCAAACCATGAGGACTATCTCCGGCTCCATCAGATCCACCCCTATCGATTGGCTCCCTGTCTTGTCCCATATCGCCCCTCCCCATCTAAGGCGACAAGAATCTACCCTCAAAGAATACAGGAAGGCCAATCTTCCATGGGAAACGCCCATCCCCATCCAGTCTGAAGTCCTCAGACCACCTCGAACACGCCTAAAATCCATTAGTCTATAGTAGGCCTCTAAGATCAAGCTATGAGTCTGTGGTGAAACTGCAACAGCATGGATTCTGGGTTTCAGATGTGTATGCGTACATATGTGGAGTTCTGTTAGGGTAAGTATGTGTGCCAGGTCAGGAGTTCAATTAACAAATGACTTCTGCAATGCCAAGTAGTAGGATTATGGAACCTGTCAGTGTTCCTCAAGTGTGCATGAGTTCACAAGGGACTTGTGGGAAAGATGAGGCTGTTCCGTTACCAATGTTGAACCATTCAACTGAGCCTCCTGGAGTCTCTCCATGTCCTAGTGGAATTCACTGCCCTATTGAAGGATCTGGAATACTTTGGAGACCTACACTTTCACCTCCAACGTTTCCCCCTGGACCAGTGAATGATCAGCACATTGCAGCATATTCAACTTCCAATCCTGCTCCACCACCTCATGGCTACTACTATGGGATGCAACCCTATCTTCCTCCCCCACCATTTGTTCCATCAGGGCCACATTCATTTTCCTCTGGTTTCTTGGGGCCTCCCCCAGCTCAACAGACTTATGGAAGGCCTCCTTCTCATCCAGTGTCTACAATCAAATTCCCTCAAACATCCCCATTGAAGTTCCTCCCTGACTCTTTACTGCATAGTTGGGAATCAGGTGAACCAATCCCAAGTCTTAGTTATGAGAAACATCCCATGCAAAATCCTGCAAGCAGCAAAGGTGACCAACAATCAGTTTACCATTATGAACAGCAGAGTCAGAGCCAAAGTTATGACAACATACCCAAAACATTTCAGTCACAAAGCTGTCAGCCTTATCCTGATTGTCGGTATCCAACTCTGGAGTGTGATGCAAGACAGTACATACATCATTCAAGTGAACAGCCAACATCAACCAGTAAGGCATATACAGAACTGCTGTCATGTAGTGTCCTATGTCCCATTGACAATAATCGTGACACATCCACTCTTGGAACACTTCATGGGAAACAATCAGTGCCATTGGCAAATCTTGATCCTCAGAATGAACCCTGTCAAGTAAAAGACCTCACCATTGAGACTGAGAGGGGCATTGACACTTGTGATTTGCAAACTCTCAGAGAACATGAAGAGAAAGGTGATAGTGACAACATGCTGTCACCTTTGGAGATAGATGTTGGTCATCCTGAAGAGGAGCATTTGGTTCATTTGGCTGAACAAAGCCAAGATGAGGTGAGAGCCTCTTTGGCTTTTGGTTTTCATTTCATATCTCCTTCACCGTATTTTGTAAATTTTGACCTTTTGTAATCAATGAGGAACACTGTAGTCATTAAGGATGCACTTCAATTATTTCAATTATCATGCTATGTTTGCTGCCATTCCTGAAGCCCTAAATTCATCCATGAGTGAAATAGGAAAAGATTGACTGTCATCTGATACTTAAATGTGAAGCTTGAGGAAATTCAGTTGGCTGTTTGTTTAATGTCATGTCAAAATTATCCTGAGGTGCTTTTTCATAGTATGATTTTTCTTCTCGCAGGACAAATAATTCATTTTTCTCCTTTCCAGGAAATCCTACCTCAGCTGTCTTGTCTCATCTGTGCTAGTGAAGGCACTTTGGCTGATGTTTATAACATCTTTGACTCCTCTTTGCTTATGGAGTCATCTAATCGAACTCTTTTGAATAGACTAACTTCGATATTGAATGTGAAGTTACGAGAAGAGTCACTCCATACTACTTTCCTCTGTGAGAAGTGTTTCCGACTGGTGAGCAGTGTAGATGAACTGCACGCAAAACTGATTAAAGAAGTTTCACATTTGAAGCGCATCTTCTATGGGAGTCTGAAAGCTTCCTCTGTGTACCTCTACGATGTTGCTCTTCCTCTTCATCCAAAGAATAACTCTAGTCAAATTATGAAGTTCAGGAAGTCTTATAGAATGCATTCAAAGAGGATCAAAATAAAGTACAAGAATGTTGCCAATACCCACATGGAGAAAAGAAAGTGCCATGGACAGAAGAGAAAGTTCAAATCATCAACAACTGAACATCCATGCCATTTGGCTCAGGAGAAAGATCAGGTTGGTTCCCTAAGGTGTTTCTTCCTTGGGAGAGCTTATAGATTCAATAGATCTATGAAATGAATTGTATAATTTTTGGTGTTAAGTCAAGGTTAGTATGGCTTAAGCTATGTTACTTATTGATTCAGTGTTCTGTTACATCATATTTCACTTCTTTTCATGTTACTGTTTTATCAGGTTGTCTCTGCCATGAAGGATAATTGGCAACAACAAGGGAGAGGAAGTAATGGAAGTAGTGAACCATCACCTCTTCAGGCATGCGAAAGGGATAAACAGGATAGGGTGTGTCCACACTGCTGCAAGAGATTCAAATGGCCCAGTGACCTTCGACGGCATATCAATATGCACACACATGATATTACTTTTGAGTGTCAGAAGTGTCATAAGTACTTCAGTATGAAGTCTAATCTAGATAAGCATGTGGTAATATGCTATGGAAAGTTCAGGCACATATGTGAAAAATGTGGGAAGGGGTTTCTCACCAAGAAGTTGTTGAATGTGCATATAGACACACATGATGGTAAATATCCCTTCATATGTAATATATGTAAGAGGGGATTTTTGAAAAGAAGTGATCTGCAGGTTCACAAACGCATTCACACTCAGGAGAGGCCTTATAGTTGTCCAATTTGTGGAAAATCTTTCTCTAACTCTGGTAATTGTAACAGTCATGTTCAGATCCATAGTTCAGTGAAACTTTTCAAATGTAGCTTCTGTTGTAAGTATTTCTCAAAGCAGCAATATCTTCGTGTCCATTTCAAGAATGTCCATGGAAAGAAACCTGCGGATGTTGCTAGTAAAGAGAGCTTAGGTAGGATGCACATGTTACATACTGTTCCACAAATAAATGATGGAGTGTCCTCTGATCACAGTTCACAATACACTTGGTTAGGAAGTTGTCAAGGTGAACACCAAGAATGATGGCAATATGTATTGACTGGAATTCATTCAGCTGACACTGTTATTGGAGTAATGGTCATAGAATGCTAAGATATCTAACCATTCTACGAGTTTTTCATCCTGATCATTTCCTCTGCAAAATGTAATGCAATGATATATCATTGTTTGAAAAGCAGAATGTGGCCTTCTCCCCTGTTTTGATCATTTCCTTTGGTGATGTGATGCATGCCAGGAGTGGAACTAGGGAATGTGCAATTGTCTGTGATTCATCTTCAGAGCCATAAATGTGGAAGTTTCTCCTCTCAGCAGTATTCATCCATTTTTGCTAATGAAGTATCCATTTCATTAGTATCAGGTAAGAAATAATTCCATGTGGTGGTAATTTCTGACTGGCACAAGTTGGAAGAGCAAAGACTTGAATCAAGGGCACCAAAACCTCAAAGATGATAAATTGATGCAGTCTGTACAAGAGGTTTAAAAGTTGATAGTGTAGTATTGAAGAGCACATTTTTTTAAATTGAAAATTATTATCTTTAATTGCTTTTCAAAGTATATTCCTCTGAATTTAACATCTGATCACCCACTTTGCAAACACACGGTCAAGGCCATTATTTGAGAGATGTTTTAGCTACACCTCAACAGCCTTGAAGTACTAATTTCATGCATACATGCTGGTGCATCCTTGTGGTGGTTTCAAATTTAGAGATGAAAAATGAGCAGCATAAATTGGGTTAAAGCTGACCAAAACTACTACAATTTTTCATTTGGAGCTTCAGAGTTCAGGGAAGTATTGGCAAACCCTGCCGCCTGCTGACTGGTGTATCCACACCGAAACATACCTCATTACTTCTTTTTTTCCATTTTTAACAACCATTATGCTTCAGTGTATCATAGGTTAAAACTTAGAGCTCAATTCACTTTGAACAAAGAAGTGATTGAGTCAGCTGACAGTCATGACTATGAAGTCAGCTGACATTACTTCTTGCATCCACTTTCACATCTAGGCAATTTTCAAGTCTACTTTTGAATTAACATCACTGCTGAATTTCATTTGCGCAAGAAAACCTTGCCCCTTGTAGAGAAAACAAGAACCTCCAGAAGGCTCACAATCCCATGTAGTAACTATACTATTTTCAGCAGCTTGCTGAGAATGGGATTCTTCACCATGTACAAATCATTTGAGTTTACAATCTCAGTTTATTTCTAGCAATCCTTTCTATGAGAAGGAAATCAAACTACAATCATTCTTATGCTTGTGTGATTGTAGACCTTTAAGTAAAGTGTCATATCATACCATCCCTTAAAAATTGTTGCCAGAGGCTTTTACCTATTGTGAAGACTTCAGATTATTGGCTTCATAATGTATTTTTCATTATGCTTGACTGTCTTCTCAAGACTTTCACTTTGATTTAGAGTGCTTTGGAAACATCAATTTCAGCAAAATATGCATCATTTTAGTGATAGATAGTGCCTCCATCATTTAGTTCAAAGGCTAGCCTATGAACTAAATGAATGGGACAGAAATATGGAATTAAGGTTGCATACATAGATGGTACATATTGCCATGAAATTTTCAGGAAATATATAGTGGAGGAAATTGGTGGATAAATGTACTACCCCTTGAGCCTGACAGTGGCAGCTTCTTTTCTTCTCAGAATGTTTGACCTTAGCCAAAGTTATTATTATTTTTTTTTTCCAGTTTGCAACTCAATTCTAATTATAGAACCGAACTACTTTTTAGAAATAACCTTTGAAGGGATTGTTACATAGTTATGAACCTTCATGGCATTCTACAGAGTCCCTTAATGTCCAGCATGATCATACTAACTTTGATTACCCAACTTGATTATCTTTGTCATCAAGAAGCCCCTTTATTTCATTGAAAAACCTCAACACATCCCTCTATATAGGTGTCAATGACAATGGTGTTGAATAGATTCTATGAATTGCTGTGAATTAGGCTTTCATCACCATGAGTGCTGGTGAACAATGTAGAAGCATCCTAAGTGAAGTGCTGGTCTTATAAAGACATGTAATACTTTCAAAATTGCCACAGTGGGTGAATGCAAGGAAATGAAGAAGAAAGTGTAAAAGAAGCCAGTTGAAAGCTACTCCTCTCTTGATATTGCTATCTAAGAGACAGACTGAAGATTAAGACAAAAATTATAACATTATAAATATAAAATTACAATTTAAGTCTGTCCATGTTATTCCAGTTTTTACTTAGAGTATTGTTATGCATATGAACTTGTTGTCAAACATGACCAAACATCACTGTTTGATACATGCATTTACTTCACTACAAGTGTCCTATCTATGCTGTTTCTTTCAGAATGTCTCCATGGCAAACTGTCCAGTTTATTTACAGTATATAGGACTATAGTTTTCACTTATTGCTTTATATTTTGTAGTTTCCATCTATGTATGAATTATGAGTTTTGGTGTAAGTACAGTGAGACTGATTGCATATAGCTTCATTTCACATGAGTGCTGGTATTATCCATGGAGTCTGATGGACTCCAATATGTAATTGTCACTCTGTCTCCTCAGGTTGCAAATGTTAGTTCAGGAATTTAAGGAACATGTCATCTGAAAACAGCACCTCAAGTTGTGCCTTCTATGATGATGCTGAAAAGTACTGGCAGCACATATCCCCAACCGTTTCTGGAATGCTTGGGGGCCATGCAGATGTACATCAAGTTGATATTGAGGGATCAAATAAGTTTTTAACAGCCTTATTTCGAGTAAGTTGCTTTGAAATATAGGCACTGTATTAAGAAATCATTTTGAATGCATATGTAAATTTTCATATCTCTTGATAACATTTTTAAAATGTCAAATGGTTGGTTTCTTTTCATTAGCAAAGGGCAAATCTAGGTACTGAGCGTGCATGTGATTGTGGTGCTGGTATAGGACGAATAACTAAAACCTTGCTTCAGAAGTACTTCTCAGTCATCGACTTGGTGGAACAGAATGAAGCCTTCCTTGATGAAGCTAGGACTAACATCCTGAAGGACTCTACCAAAGTTGGGCAGTTTTTCTGCACAGGTGAGGTTCAAATTTATTATGATTGACTTCATTTGCTTCAGTCTCAAAGGCACCTTTGCAAAACATATTTGATTGTTGATTGTTTCAGTTTCAAGCAGTGTCTGTTTACTCAATCAAAATGTATCATATAGCAAGTTACCACTCTTGAGCAGACCAGCATCCATGTCAGTGCAAGAAAAGAAAATAATAAACTGAAGTTTGATTTTAAGACCTTTCAAAACTCATCAATTTAGTTTGATTAGGTGGGAAAGTTTTCAGTTATGCTTAAAAAATGTATATCCTGAAGAAAGGAATAAGAGTTTTCAAAATATCTACATTCCTTGTGAATAAGTTGGACAGTTTGGGAGCTACTCTCTCTACATATCTACATATTTCTGACCTGTATATCCTGCATTTTGTGGGATACCAATTAATCAGTTGTTCAACCTACTGGTTTAGCAGAAGGTTAACATAGCATGTTGTAAAAGGTAGGGGTTGCTCTGGGTATTGGAAGCCCCTAATAAAAAAGACATAATAAAATTCTGAGAAAAATCTTTTGAATTGGGGGGTATATTATGATGAGTATAATTTACTCTTGATGAAGCATAAAAGAAAAAAGACTTTGACTGTGGGGATACTGTAGTGTGGTATTGTCATTGTTTTGCTGCCTTAAAAGTTTAAATAGTTGTTTGAATTTAGAGAATTTTTCTGCAACACCCTCTTTATGCTGGCATGTAGAAAAAATGCAGAAAAATGTAGGCAATATACAGTTATTTTGTATGTTGGGCATTCAGTTGAGATTTAAAAAAATGTATGCTGATTTGGTAAGGATTTGACATGATTCTCAAACAGGTTCTACTTAAATCTTACTTTTTAAGGTCTCCAGAATTTCACACCTGAACCGAAGACATATGATGTGATATGGTGTCAATGGGTACTGGGTCACCTCACTGATGATGACTTGTTAGCCTTCTTCACACGATGCAAGTAAGTTTAAATTTTCTCTCTGATGGGTGATCCAATCTATGGAAAGGACAAATTTTGCTGAGAAAAGTTTACTGGGGAGAAAATAGCTACTTGGGGTCTAGATGTTGTTCTTTAACTTCATCAAGTGGCATCTCTGCATTATTTGATGGCATCATCCATAATACTATGATTCTTAAAAGTACTTATATTTCTTCCTCATCCTTATATTTCTTATATTATCTATCATCTTACTATGGATTTTTGAGTTTAAAAGTGGCTCCAAAACAAATCTTCAAAAAGTTTGATGGAATTCATTTAATTCTCCTAAATTAACACAATTGCATTAAGAAGCATGTTATCAATTCTTTTGAATTACTACTTCCTAGGGAGATGCATATTTACATTTCTGCTGCAACCATTAATACCTTTTTTTTTGCTGATTGTTTATATTGCCTTTAAAAATGATTTCGCAATGTGTTAAATACATACCCTGGGAAATCACAATTTCCTTATTGTTGGAAGGTCTCTTGCTTCCTTTTGATTTAGGATTTAGGATTTAGGACTCATGACTCATGACTCATGTAGGAGTTTCAACAGGGCAATCAAGGAAAGATGGAAGGGATTGTCCTGTCTGCTACCTTTCCACTGCTGTTTTTTCTTGGAATCATGTATTTTAATGGATGTCATTGTCAACTCTGCAGTGAGATGTGACTTGATGTTTCTTGAGACTTGATTTATTGATTCCTTAACCCTTTGCAGTTCTATGTTGGAAATGTTCTGACACATAGTAATTGCTAAAGACTAATTTTCATGTGACTTTAATAACTTGATTGCTTATTGATGCAAAATCAGTTTCACAATCAATATCACTACATAACCATATATATTTTGTGGAAATATTGGACCTGGTGATGTCAACATGAGGGGAAAAATTGGTCAGAAAAGGGTTAAAGTAAAAGGCTTTAGCTTCAGAAGTCCTTGCTTTCAGATATTGGAAAATTAATCATATTTAAGGAAAACTCACATTTTAAATTCTTCTGTGACATATAGAACTGGCCTTCGAGGAAATGGAATACTTGTGGTGAAGGAAAATGTGACATCTAATGGTGATGTGGACTTTGACCAAGAAGATTCATCAGTGACAAGACCTGCAAAACTGCTCAAAGAGCTCATCAGGAAAGCTGGATTCAACCTAATCAAGGAAACAAAGCAGCGCCAGTTTCCTAGTGATTTATATCCAGTCTATATGTATGCTGCAGCACCAAGTAACCCACATGCTTCATGACAGCTTTTGGTGATGAACTCTTGGATGTGGATCATTGACATGGGATCATTGAGCAGTAAAAATCTTGATGTGTCAGTAGGAGAGCCTTGATACTTCTGCACCTGTCATATACCATTGTAGCTACATTCTCAATAGTAGTTATGTGCATTTTGTGGGGGAACAATCATGAATGTGTCTCAGGAATAACTCCAAATCAATTGTCTCGAATGATATTAACAATTTGTATTCTTTTTTATTTTGAATTGTGCATCAATATGATCTGAGATGATGCTAGGGAAGCAATGAAGAAGTAAAAAAAAAAAAAGGAAAAACATAAATGAAAGCTATCTTGACAAAATGCTATACTTCATTAGAGGACAAGTTTCATGTAATCAATTTCAACTGCTACATCAAGTGTCACAAATAATATAAAAATCATGGGAATGAAGAAGGAATACATATCAAGATGAATACAGATGAGGCATCTTTGAAGTGTCCAAACAGCACCAAATTTATCACAATCTATACTTTTTTTTTGTCTGTGAGCACACGCACTATACTTCCGATGCCACCCTTCTCAAATGCCTTCTCGTGCCACAACAGCAGATGGCCACTGCTTCCTTCTGAGGGTATTTCAAACCCTCGATAGATGTACTTCATCAGCAGGTCAACCTAAACCAAAGAGCGTAACAAATTATGAACAAACTAGAACACACCAGTGTCCCATGGGATTTGCTTCATGGGTACCAAAATTTCAACAGCCATGAAGAACTCAGTGTTACATTTTAATTAGCAGTATGTGAATATACAATTTGTAATCATATGTAGAGGGCAATGTTGAGGTCCAAGAGGCTGCACAGCCCAATCCAAGAATGAGCACAAAAGAAGTAGCATCATGGAAAAACTAATCACCTATATTATGTTATATTTTTTGTGTAAGCCTACAGACTGTGACAGTTAATGAGATCATTTTTACATTCATATGACCTCTCCTTTTTAGTTAGGCAATTTGGTTAACTGCATATTTTAATGTAGATGTAGATATGCCTTTCTTCTGTTCAGCAATTATGTGCTAAGTTACTCATATTCAACTCTTTTTCTATGTTGCAATATTTAATGAGGCCAAGACAGAGTCTTAGTCATTGTCTCTGTGCATAAGCCTACTATCTCCACAAACACAACCACACTGAAGTAGGCATTGATCATCTGGGGAGGTGATGGTCATTCATCCACATCCATTTACACAAATCTCAAAAAAAGAAGAGGTGCTGCTACACTGTTTCTGGATTGAATTTGTACAATCCACCTATAGTGGAGAATGGAGGAACCACACATTTACAGAGGTTCCACTTCATCATGTGATAGACGTAACCACCCATGTGTAAGATGTCACTACCTGCACAATCAATGCTAGTGCACCTATAGGGGGGTACGAATTCAATCTGGAAATGGTGTATGTACAGGCTTACATGTACAGGGTTGTGCAAAAATCTTAGATCTCACAGCAAACAATATAATATCCAATATTTTTGCAGGAAATAACATTTTTAATCTAGGTGAGTCTACATGAAGAACAATACTACTTGAAACAAAGTTTATTTCAAGTCAAATCTTCAGTAATTATGGCAAAATTTTAAAATGGCCTCCATCTTGTTCATTGCATATTGCAACTTGCCCCCTAGACAGATCAATTTGTTTACTTCAGCTTGGTCCAGGAATTCTCAGGCTTCTAAACATATTGGATGAAGTGGTTTTCATGGTGAATGGTCACTTCATACATGTATTGATGCATTATTTCCCATACATGATAATCCTCCAGATTATAGTCAGGAATGTGTTTTGTCCTGACTTTGTGCGTTGTGACTTGACCCCTAAATTCCCCTATTTCAATCCAGATCATCAGGTATTGGAAATAATTCTGATACATGATTGACATTTAAAGATCAATATTTTGATTTTGATACAATTACAGGAGATTTGGCTTAAATTAATTTGAACTTTGCTATTATTGCTCTTCATGTAGACTGTAGACACTTAAATTAAAAACTTTTAATGTAACAGTATAGGATATTTTATTGGTTGCTGCAGGGACTAAACATTTTTGGACTACCCTGCATGCATGTATGTTCAGGATTTTCATCCATGCCATTAGCTAAAACTTAGGACATGGAAATCTCCCTAGTGGAACCAGTATGTCCCTTTTGAATCATTTTAATATGAAAAAATGTAAAAAATGGTGAATAAAGAGTGCAAATGAGTGAACCAACATAGGAGTCCCCATGTTAGTTCCCTTATCCCATGAGGGTAAGGGAAGAAAGATGAACATTGGCTTTTGGAATTGGAGTACAACTTTTATACTGCACACCTACTGAGGAGTTAATATTTTCATTATGAAGATTAGCTTTGGGATCTCATGCACTTGCAAACTAATACTTATAAATTCACAAAACCAGTACCTATGTATGCAATACTCAATATTTTAGGCATTGCCATGTTGAATTAGCCATATAATACACCATTCCAAAAAAAAAAAACAGCACTGGGGTATCAGCTGACAAGATAGATCATTCCATTTTTCCCTGGAACACCCAGTCAAAAACCCAGCAAGAGTCATCATATACTGCAAACTGAATCAACAGAGACAATGAGAGCTTTCTGATATAAAATTTGCTGTGATTACAGCATGGAATTTTGAACAATGAACAGAAAAAGAAAGGGCTATATCCACTCAAGAAACCTAGGGTAGTGCTCAGGCTTTTTTGGAAAGACATTATATCACCAAAAAGACAGAACCTCAGAGACAATCTGCAAAGTTAAGTCACATGTTTTTGAGGCATTTGTAACACAATGTGATTGTGATGAACCCACCTGATCTTTGGAGAGGGAAGAGACAGCTTCTTCTACCTGATTGGATTTCACAGCCATGAGCACCCTCATCATAAGATGGGCAGCAGCATCCTAAAGAATATGACACCATGTTCAAGATCAGCTTAAATTGTATGCAATTGCATTTCACCAGGTATCCCATACAAAATAGGAATAATCACGATTCAAATGAATGAGGCTACTAGGAGATGGAATGACTGATTACAGAACAAAACTACTATGAATAAATCCTCTCAGACAGAAAAATGGCAGGTGATAGACTCAGCTATCAGAACATCAAATGATGATGAAAAATACTAATGCCTGTATATACTAGCACTCACAGAAAACTTGAAATATTGATACTCACTCTAACTTGCTGATTTTTTGACCCAATAGGCGAAGATCGAAGAACTGCTTGTAGAGCATCTGTAGTCTTTCCTCTGGTTTTATTCATCAAGGAAGATTATAATATGCCCACATAGTTTAATTTCTCTCATGTATGCTCCCAACCCTCAAAATAGTCTCAAGATAAATCACTTCCAGGCTATTAATGAAGACTAAGCTGATGAGAAATAATAAATAAGCCTGTTCCTCAAGGATAGCCTCAACTTGGCAAAATCCTCATTCTGCACTTTAAAAACAGTTCTGACTTTTTCAATGTTCTGTAAATCTATGCATACTGCTATTGGACAGCAATCAGGAGTTTCCTAATCAATCAAGGTAATATGTCAATGTCTTTGAACTACTGCATCACCAGATGCATCATATGTGCCTAGAAGAAGTTATGCAGAAATGTCTCTTGAAACCTCTATAGATGTTTAATATTTGAAACTTTTCAAACAGCATTATGGTCTTCTACCTAGTCAAGTTATCCCAGAGTCTTGAATTCATTCTGTCATATAATAGAATGTTCATCACTCACAAACCTCTTAAAAAGTCATGGTCAACTGTATGCTGACCCATACCAAAATGAAGCGCATGATAGGTATCTGAGTCACAGGTGGTCTACAAAATAAAAATATTAACCACCAGCAAGACCCAGAAAAGTTCCAGGTCTTGCCATCCCATGAACCCACACATGAGTTCAGGGACTTGTGCATGTAATTGATGACTAGGCCAAAAACTTTTTCTGGGTCTCACCAGTTCACCATATTTGACTAACCTGAAAATTTTCAAGATCTCCCAGTCAAGTGGTTAATGCACACTAACCAGTAAGTTGTACAGGAATGAAAACCCATAAGAACAAGGCATTTCTTTAAATGATAGCAACTGGAAATATAAGCTACAGCTGAAAGTGTGATTTGCAATTCTTCACAATATCAATGCTTTCACAATCTGTAATGGTAGACAACACAAGATACAATGGCTGTTGTATAATCAATTGACAGGACAAGAACCAGGATGGGTCAATGTCCAGGAATAGATTTGGGCAGGGATTCCACAGGAGCTCTAGAGACACCCATGAATATGTGTTAGGATTAGGGCTGTCACGATAGCAGCTTTCAAAACATCGATGCATCGACCTAAACTATCAATAGTGTATCGATGCATCGGGGGGGGGGGGGCCAGAGGATTCCATCTTTCCTCGCCGCGATCGGAGCGCGGACCTCTATCCGGCTTTTATTATCTCACGCTTGTGATCCAGGGTGCAAGGGGAAGGTGTGACCTTCGCAAAGAGTAATGAAACTAACCATCAAAGATGACATCCATCCATCGATGGATGCATCAGGACAGCCCTAATTTTCTTCGTTCTACACTGTCTTTGGACATCAGCGCCTGCAGATAGGAAACCTGCCGATGGTGCCAAACTGACAGTTGCAGAAACATTGGTACAACCCTAGAATAAGCAACGTCCACATTCACTTTGATTTCACCTCAGGTAGAAAAACGCCCTAAGGCAAGTTAAGAATTAAAAAAGTTAAGCCTGCATACTAAAGTGATAGACAGGAATATTGAGAGGGGATTAACCAATGTCCGTTTCGAAATGAAGGGAGTATAAGAACAGTCCACTACCGCAGCATGCACCTCATGAGATTGAGCCGGAGACTGAAACTGACATTTAAAAAAAATTACATTCTTGGTCTTCCCCCCTCGCCTTTCCCACTTCCTGTCTCTGATCCGACTTTTTTTTCCCTTCCCGTCTTTCATATAGTCAGTCCCAGCATTTCCGGAATTTGATTGTGATAAGAAATCGCAAGCCCATTCGGGTCACGCCACTTCTTCCTTTCCCCGCCGGGACAGACTGTATTGAACTGTACTCGCCTCGATCCAATGGGACATTTCCCCTTTAAAATCTTTTGCTGATGCATCGCGATGGTCAAAAAAACTATCGATATCTCCAACTATCGATAGCGGTATCGATGCATCGACCTATCATGACAGCCCTAGTTAGGATTTAAGGAGCTCCATGGCCGTTAATTCACACAGATTGCACATATCCCTCATGGACTTTTTCCTCCACATCTGCAATTGTGCAAAGCTAATGTGGCAGTATTAATGGTGGTGGTGGTAGATTCACTGGAGGGTGTCCTGCTCAGGATCTCTGAAAACCTTTGCATGCCAATGGCTGTAGTACTGACCTATTGAGCCTTCTTTCCATGGTGACTCCTTGAACATTAAAGATCCTCTCTTAATTGCACAGCTTGCAACAATCAAAAGGATACTGGTTCAATAATGTTGAAATCTCTCGCTCATCTGGTCCAATAGAAGGAGAAGTTGGTTCTCCAGACTCTTCATCTTTGTAGTTATCCTCATTGTATTGGTCAACATCAATTTTTCGAAATGCTGAACTAGAAGTGTTCTTTGCCATCTGTGAGAGAAAAAAATGGATAATTCTTTTAAACTTAAACAATTAAACTATTTTCCATTTCATTACTAGTAAGAACCCATTTTTAAATTCATCTTTACCTTAACCTGGAATACAGCTCCGTTGAATTACCATGGGAGTCTACCATATTTTTGGCAGCAGCCATAACTCATAATCTTAAGGAAAGTAAACCTACACCCAATATTAGATACAACAAAAGAACTAGAACAGCATGCCTTGTTGGTGACAACACTGTGAGTTACTTCAGATATTCCAGAATGTAACGTTATAAGACATTATTTTTTTTTTTTAGAGAGTTTGGGGAAAGCAGAAACCTTTCTTTCCATTTTAGCGATCAGCATTTCCTATAGTGCAACTTCTTCTGCAGCATGTTATATTATTCATGAACTGGAAGGTCACGAATCACCTAAAATTCAAGGAAGATCTGATGCGTGCAAGGCAGAAGATTGACTGGCAGGCAAGAACTTATGTTAACCAATGCCCCAGCTGGCTCTCATGCTTAGTGAATTTTATCCGGTCATGTGAAAACAAAATTTTTGCGCATAAACTTAGAGTTACCATATTTTGGAAAGCCAAAAAGAGGACGCTTAGAAGTCTGGCGGAAATGTGAAGGCGAAAAAGGTGGACATGTCCAGAGAAAATATCCGGACGTATAGCAACCCTACATGAACTAAAATTAAGCTATCCAAGCTCTTCAGCAATAAGCGAATAAGGATTAACATTTTGGATTCACTTCGTCCTTTTCTTAATTGAATCCGTACAATAAAAACGACTGATCCCATGGAACTAATGTAACACGAAATCAACAGCATGAGATTTCGTGTCTGAATTTTATCACTTCTGACGATCACGTGGGAGTGCAGAAGACGGCCGCTAGGTCGCCGCCATACTGGATTGTTCACGCGTCGTCGCATATTCGAGTGTGTTCTGCGTGCCCGCTATCATTCTATGGCAGTGGATTGTTATGAAGAAATAATGGCCTAAACTGGTTGAGTTACAGTTGCAGATAAGAGTTCCAGTTTTGTCGCGAATCCTGTCATTCTGCATGATACTGTACTGCAAAGTAGAACACTGGAAGATACGAAGTTGTCGCCTCTGTTCGCTTGTAATCTCAGCTAGCCTCCTAAGGACTCGGCATAACATGCAACCCACTAGCATAGAGCGTAAGGACGAAAAATCCTGCTAGCGCCACTACCACAGGCCTATTTTAAGCTTAAATTTTATTTGTTGAGTTATATGCTTCTCCCTTATGATAATGTTCAGAGACTTAATGAATGAAATTTATTCAGCATCAAAAGTGTTCAGAAAGAACGAGTAAAGTGGGTCTGGCTTGGGGGTTGGGGTCTTACACTCAAAAGAAATTAAACATAGGTGCTTGATGTACCATTAAACGAATAGTGAGCAAGAGGGAATGAAAAATAAGAAAGTGAGTTCCAAAGGAATAAGTTCAAAACAGCTATCATACATTAGGTTAGGCCTACCCTAAAATTAAGGAACGCTCGACCTCGACACGTGATATCGAAATGGGAGAAATCGCCTCTTGATATCACTAACTCTCTTGACTCTTGACATTTCTGGAAGTACATGTATCTTTTTTACTGCCTCAGTCTGGTTTCTCCAAATGTCCAAAGTATATCTCAAGAGATTTGATGTTAAGGTTTGGTATGATCTGGATTACCTCTAGCATCTCATTGAAATCCTTAGTCCCATGTTGGAGGAAGTGGATACTGTTGTCTGTTTGCTGGCATAAAGTCTGCTACTGCTACTTCATGTTATATAAATCATGGCTGTTCTTGAAACAGACATTTGTGAAAGTGGTACCATAAATTTGTGCCACTGCAGTTTACTTTGCTGTCATTGCATAATTCAAAGGATATATGTTACACTAATGAGTGAGAGCTCATGTTAATGTACTACTTATTATGAGGGAACTATTGAAAAATGGCAAAATTAACATTTTCTATTCTTTTCAGAGAGTATACATGACACAATTTTTATAGAATGCACTTCACATGTATTACTTCTTCACAAATATGTCTAACATGTATTTGTCTGGTTGACTTAAATTATCATAGTCCTATGTTCTCTCCAGTGTAATGATTCTGCCAATGTTAATAATATGGGGATGGGTTATTCATCATGCCATGTGATCACAAGGCCTCTCTTGTTGGCCATGAACAACTGTATTGTCCAGTCAATATCACGCCACTACATGAATGCATATCAGAAATAACAATGAGGCTAATTTTAAACCTTAAGGATCTCCATTTTACTATGTATTTACAAGGTATCACATTGGCTGCTGTAAAATATATTGGCCTCTTTTGTCAATATCTACACAAATTATGACATTATTTGAGGCTCTGAAACCACCTATGAAGGTTTTCCTGATGTATGGTAGGCTATGTCTCAGAAAGGGTAGAAATTTATTTGGGATATATGTCTGTAGTGAATCCTTATGCATCTGGACAGATTTGAACTTTATTCATGAGACACTGTTGATATGCAAAATAATGAATATGATTTTTAATTTCAGAAAAAAATTTGAGATTATAAACCTCAGTTGCACTCAGTCTCATATGCATAATAAAAAAAAGGTGGAATGATGGACCATGGAAATACAGGTTAAATCTCATTATAACATTCAGTTACAATGAAAAACTTCAGTACTACGGAAATAGTTTTATGACCCTACGTTGGCCCATAGCATTGTATTTCATATATCTTAAAATGAAATTTTGTCAGAATTCATTGTTACAAGATTTGACCCATATACAGGATATGGCAAAAAAAAAGTTATTCGTCTCATCAAAATTCATTGTGCCATGGCAAGGCTTTGAGCAATTACTCAGAAGTTGGTTACTGTAAATGTACAAGAGCTTGTTCTGGTAGTAGAGAGGAGGAAATGCATAATTGCTGTAATTGCATATCATCCAGTTCACTTCTTTTAAATTGAAATTCATTCTTCAAGTGGGCCTTTTCTAGCGGATTCTTAGTGAACAGCCATGCATCTGCTGTTACAAGACATAAATCCACATTTGCATGGAAATTACTGAAATTCATGTCTATACATAAATTAAAAGATGATAAAACACCCATTTTTGGCAATGCCCTATTTTTTACAATCATCTGTCCCCAGGAACAGATTTTCTAGCCAAAAATCAAATGTGGATTTGTGCTTTGCTACAGCAGTCACATGTCTGATCACTAAGAAATTTCATCATATCAGCAAGGTCTGCCATAACTCAAGAATGGGGAATTGCAGAGACATGACATTTTAAAAGCTTTTGAAGAACATATGAGACAATATTCCATTGAATGTTCATGTAAATCTATTCATAAATATAAATTTTATAGCAAAGTTTTGATTGTCTTACTTTTTTTTTTGTCAATCCTCTAGGTTAAAAGTTTTTGGTTTTTATTTTGCCATATTTAATAAATTCAACTATTCAGCAAAAGTGCAAAGCAAATGGTCATTGATTTCCTTAAGACCAGTGAGGATGTCCCATATACACTGATTTACAGTGTTTTCCACTTGAGTCAGACAATTTTTCTCTTGACTCAGACACTTGAGCATGAGATGTCCCTCATGCATGAGTGTCCAAGTTGAGTGAGCTGCCAACACATTTGAATATGATTTTGATGGTCTTTTTTTCTTTTCATTCCACATTTGGATCTGAAGAGCAATAGCCATAGGCTAGTTATCTCATGTACATAAGACCTGTTTTTCATGAAACATTTCCTTCTCTTCCACAGGTTTCTTACCAGCCTCTTGTAGCCTATCCCAAGGCTAGGCATAAAAAATGGGGGCATTGCATCTCTGAGCACTGTATCAAGTCCAAAGGCCCTTCTCATTCTTAGAGGGCTTTTTGCTAGCCTATATATCAGCCAAAATGTGTTTGTAATAGTGCTGTACATGGGAGTCTGGTTTGCATTAATTGACAACTTAAATTAATGATGGCCTTTAGCAAGGAAATCCAGACTCTTCTGTTTTTTGATTTGGAAAGTACTAGTGTTCCATCATTTGATTTTACTGGGCAACGCACAAGGATAACAGAACTGTCATTTGTTGCTATCAGTGAGAATCATTTGAAGGAGCCAAAGTTTCAAAGTGGTGAACTGCCTCGTGTCATTCACAAGCTAACACTTTGCTGCAATCCCAGACGACTCATTCTCCCAAAAGCCCAAGAAGTCTCAGGTCAGAAGGTCACAATTTATTGGATGTGTAACATCCATTCTCAGTCAAAAATCACCTGTTGTGATATTTATTCCAGGTCTGAGTAATTATACCCTGGAGCATGAGGTTCCATTTAATGAAGATGTTGCTGAATGCATATTGACTTTCATGAAGCATCTCAGGCAGCCCATCTGTCTTCTGGCTCATAATGGCAAAAACTTTGACTTTCCCCTCCTGAAGTCAGAATTTGCTTCTGTTGGCAAGGTAAGAATTCTGCTTCTGAGGCTGAGAACTTTAGGACTGTGCTCCTTTACCGTCTCAAACAAATAAATAAAAATCATTGATAGAATGTAATGAACACAGTTCAGTAGTTTTGATACTATACTGCTACCAGTGACAATGAGCACTTTGGGTGCAATGTTATAAATCCTGAAATGTAGTATTTCATGCAGCATTTTCATGAATTTGGTGCAACCTGTTTCCATGATACATAGTAAGTTTTTTATGGTACTGGAAACATGTAGTGCATTTCTTGAATTACTAATTCACTCCATCTCATTGGAGATAGAAAAGCCTGTGTATTTCTACTCATGGCAAGAAAAGACTCAGAATTGAGCCATATTAAGTGAAATTAGGCTTAAGAACTCACAGTAATATGTAATATCTATTCCTCTTAAGTTTCAAGGTGATGCCTTAACAGGAAAAGTCAAGTCCATTGAAATGGGGGATTTGCTCCTGTCAGTTGTATTTACAGTTTCTTGTGCCGGTGTTTCATGTGTCCATGTATGAAACTATTCTGAGACTGTCATATGCAGTTTACCAACTTGACTAGTTTGACTCGGGCATACATTGTTGCATATGCTTCTGAATGTTTGCACATGCATGAGTGAGCATATCTAGAAAATTTGTCTGCTTTCTGCAATATGATGGACATTATTACAAATATACTCTTATAGTACCTCTTGTTAAATAATTATATTCTACATCAATGTTGTTAATGAATGGTTGTGAAGAATACAATGTCTAGTCAACTGTAAACTATAATCTGTAAACTCTTCAGGTCAGAATGAAATATAAAAAAGTCTACATCTCTGTGCAAGTAACTTTTGAAAAAATCACAGAAATTCTTGAGAGCCAATAGCCATAGACACTTATGACTGAGATTTCCCATTGTAGGGCATATGGTATGAAGGACTTTAGCAATTAAACTAGAATTTAATATCTAAGGAATGGTACAGAAGATATGGAAACCTATTTGTTGAAATCTGATGAGGATTTGGCATAATTTGATGCAGTCTAATTGAAAATTAAATCTAAGAAAGTTAGGAAATCCTCAGTGCTGAGCATTGTTCCTGCTGTAAACTGCTACTGGTGCCCTCTGCTGAAATAAACTGGTAGAGATGACAGGTTTGCTATGGATGATTTCCAATCACTAGTTTGTAAATGTGTGGAATTGTAGAGAATTAAGGAAAACCCATTAGACCATCATTATCCTTATATCATAGGGTTACATCTCTTCACTTAGTAATGACAATTGTGCAAGTCATAACATTCTTTACTTTTATGGAAAGTTATCCTTGCAAGAATTTTTATATAAATAAAATTGTGAAAGTACAAGAACTGGGAATAAATCTCCATCCTTTTGCATGCCAAATACTACTTTGCCTAATGTGATAAAAAAAATTTAATTTTTTAAGTCTTCCATGCAGTAAAATTAGTAGGATATTCATTCACAAGTCAGACATTTCTCCGAAAAGCAACTGTGTTGCAGCCGTCATGTCACTTTCTTGTTTCTCTTCATTTCTCCAATTATGAGTCCAACTTTTTAAATGCTGTAACTTCTAAGCGATTGTTCCAGTTTGGTGTAAATATGTTATGAGGTACACTGCTCATTTAGTGATATATTTATTTCATCTTCATGTGATTACTTTGACTTTTCAGGAATTACCCAATGATATCCTCTGTGCTGATACTTGGGAAGCAGCTGTTGCCCTATTTGATGTTCAAAATCCTCAATGTTCTTCTGTGCCATTTGGGAGAATAGCTGGGGATGACAATTGTGTATCCTCAACCTCAGAATACATTGCTCCTGCCACAACCAGCAGTTGCAGTCAGAGTCAACCTGATAGCAACCACAATGAAAATGATGTTATTCCATCAACACCTGAAAGGAAAACAAAACAATCCTACTCATTCTCCCCAAAGGCCCCCAAATTTCAAGCCTCTCTCCTCGAATCCTTGACTGCCAAGCAGTGCATGACTGTTGGTTCTACCCAGAATCAGGATGAAGACACCAACATGCTTCTGAGTCAGCATGAAATGCTCTTCAAAGATCCTGAGGTTCTGTCCCAAGTTGATGAGATAGAACAGTCAGCTTCCAAGTGTAGGGTAGGCTCCTTTGGTGGCACCACATTGGATATTGATGAAGGACTCAAAAAGCAGCTAAATTCCATCCATGGCTTGGAGTCACCTTCACTTGGTGAAGTTATTCCCCGGCCTCATTCTTTGGATCATGTGAAGAAACAGCTTAATTTCTCTAGGACTGATGAACAGGACCCAAATGATGCCAATGTATTTCCAGATAGCCAGGAAGATCTTCTGCTGACTCCCAAGAAGAAACTTCACGCCAAAGACATACCTAGCCCAAAAACTCCAGTGAGATCTTTTTGTGGTCTGTCATCACCTGATACACCCTCAAAGCAGAAGAGAGGCAGCTCAGCAACAGTATCACCAGAGGTACCCAGTGTGAAACGATATGCCAGAGGGTTTGGGTTGGGTGATTTGTATGAACGTACCTTTGGGTGTAGGGACTTTGCTGCACACACTGCAGAAGGGGATACATTGGCTCTGCTTAAAGTTATGCAGACCAAGGCAGGAGATTTTGTAAATTGGGTTCAAGAGAATGCTGTAGCAATGTCTGAAATAAGAGCTTGGGAGTAGTAGCTGATGAGGTGTGGCATAGATGCACTAGTATAATACATGATGACATAATCTCATGTGCTTGGTTCATTGGCCTTGAATTATGAATGAGATGAAACTCTATGCTTTGTGTAAACCTCATTATAAATTCTCCAGCATTCCCATTGAGTAGTTAACATTTCCATGAATGGATGGAGTATGTCATGCCATTATTTGTTTTGATAGATATTCTCAAATTTCACTGACATTGATGTGGATCTAGAAAGTGAATTTGGAGGTTTTGAATATGCAGGGTAGACAAAATATGCAACCAGAAAGAAAATATTTGAGGCTTAGCTACAAAAGCTACAAAGTTGAAACTTTGCAGAATAATAATATAAAAGTGATAGCTTTTTTCCTAGTCACTTGTTCATATTGAACTGAATGAACAGAGAGCTATACAAAAGGAAAATTATTTTTATTAGTTCAGTGATCTTTGCTCAGTTTCCAGGAACTCCTGACATTCTGCTCTCTTTTCTATCATTTGCAGGTAAGTGATGGCTGAGAACTAAGACAAAAATGGTTCAAGTGCTGCACCAGAATCTAAGAGAAATGAACATTGTTTAGTAAATGGATGTGCAAGAGTGCCCCACTGAAGTGGAGGGGCTTTTCAGAATACATTTTGACAGGAAATCTCTTACAAGATTGATGATCAGAAAGTTCCAGGAGAAGTTCCAAGAAACAGGAAGTGTGCTTGGTTTTGATGTTTTCTCAGGACCGCTTCAAATGACACCAAAGATAATTTTAAAATCCAGTGCGTACTTTTGCTGGGGGGATACTTGAGATCTAGCATGCTTCCTGGAACTTCTTCCACAACTTTCCAATATCAAAGAAGGAACCTCCAGAAAGACTGAGAATGTGTCCTGAAAAATATTTGCACTTAAATGGGGCACTCCTCACTCCCATTCATGAAGCAGCTTTATTTTCCATAGATTCTGGTGCAGCATTTTGATCACTCTTTTCAAAGTCCTCAACCATCACTTGCTTGCAAATAACAGAAAAAAAGGATCAGTGGAGTTCCTGGGCCATTATCAATGAAAAAGTGAAAGAAAGATACATGTGTTGATGGCTTCTTATTTGTTCTGTTTAAAATGCACAAGTTACTCAGAAAAAATTTTCACTTTTCTACCATCATCCTACAAAATTTCAACTTTCCAGCTTTTTGTAGTTTAACCTTGAGAATTTTTTATTTTTGGCAAATAATTAAAAAATTAAAATACTCTGTCCATCATGTATATTTTGGAGCCCCTTGAGGGTTTGAGAGATTATTTTTGTCTTCTTACTTGTGATTTGACACTCTGGCATGACAAGTTTTCCAAAGGAGAGATTATGTATTATGAGAACCTTTAAATATATGAATGAACATTTTTGGACTATTTTGATGAAATGACCAAATTTTTCTTGTATGCTAATTTGTCATGTCACTGAAGTTTTTTTTTCATGTTTTTTATTACTTGCCAACCACAAACTTTGCATGTATTTATGGATGGTAGCACCTTTTTGTTGTCTGGATTCAATAGATTTATTTTTATATGACTTTTTGATGGATGAGGAATAAAATTTTATTCATTTTTCACAAAAAGTCTACCAATTGCAACTAGACTAGTATGTCTTGCATAGGAATACCTCCTATGCAAGACATACTAGTCTCCATTCAAAATTCAACTGTACTGTTTCAGTTATGATGAAACAGTCTATGGAGCAAACTGGAAGGAATGGACACAGTCAAACTCAGGATACTAGACCTTGGAACTTCAGATTTATTCAAAGGTTGACAGGGTGTATTTCTGCATTTTGAAAAAATGGATTTCCAAAAATATACAAAAGCCAGTCCATTCAGGGAAAATGGATACCAGAAAACATCACAGATGGTGAGACACATATGATTTGCAAACAGTTAAAAAAAATTGTTAGAGCCACAATTTGCTTGATTCTCTCCAGGATGACTAGAACAGAGTCATGATAACCCCCGCTCACTGCATCATTAGCAGACATACTGCCACCAGGACTCCTAAGAGTGATGTTCTTCGAACTGCAGCAGAAGTTTCATCACGTGGCCTCGTGCTCTCTGTTAATAACACCCAATCACTTGATCAGCGTGTACCTTAATAATTAGCTCATGCATCTGTCATGCATAGGAACCTAATATCAATTAAGATTTCAGTCACTTTTTTCTGACTTTTCCTTAACAAGAATAAGCCAGCTCTATAAGAAGGATATATCTGCAATATGATTTTTTTTAATTAATGACTTGAAATTTTTTTTAAACTTAAAGAATGGATGAACAGACTGACTACTTACACCACTAATTTTGATTATCTCAAATTTCCTGAACTTACTAGATTCTCCATAGTTGCATTGCTGATGCGACAATTTCTTTGGTCGCTTAGAATAATCAACTCCTGGCAATGAGATGGTAGGGGCGCTTAAAACTCCTCCTCCCAGCAGTCGACTGAAGTCAAGCTCCAACTCCCTGGCTTTTGGACCTTGCAAAAAGATAGTAAAATAATATTATTCAAAATATTAAATTATAGGTTTATTTCAATTATTAATGATATGAATTGTGATATTCATCATGGGTTGTGATGAATTTCAACTCTGTAAGTATTTCTGTTGATATGACAGAAGGGTTCATAGAAATATGGTAAAAGTAGGGTGAAAAATCATCTGTCTTCGGCTCATGCCAAGTCTCTTAACTTTCTCTCTCTCACACAAATCTCAACCATTCCACTGGTGAGTTTTGAGGCACAATTTTACCTTGGGCAAAGGTCAGCCTGAGAAATTCTCAGGGATACCAGTGAAAGGGTTAATATTGAAGGTTCCATTATGTGGCCATTGTAGAAGTCTCCCTGTGGCTTTATTACTACAGAAAAAATATCTTATCAGCAAGTAAGAAGTTAATGCTAAACACAATACTGCAGTCTACAGTCCATTGTGCCTTACTCATAAATTTAACAGTTTATCTGAATCACCAAATCTTAAACTTTGAGTCAGTCCTGTACATATTACAGGATGAAATGCCTACTCTATGGTCATGCATGCTCAAGTCTGATATGTATGTGACATTTGGAGATTCAATTTATTTTATTGTTGTAATATGAATTGCCACTTTTTCCATTGAAAGTGACTTTCATACTCAAGGTAGATTAGGAATGGCATTCCATTAACAATAAATCTCAATATTAGAGTACACACTGATGATGCTACAAATGGAACATCAATACCTTTGAAGTGGATGAGTATTTGCAGGCATGCCCCATCGTGAAGCTCTTTCGTCTTTGGTGCATCCAGCTCTACCATCCACTCGGGAGCACCAAGAACTTCACGCAGCTCATCCATCATTTGGGCACTGCCACACATTGAAAAAATTGAATCATTGAAAATAAACATCACCATCGTATTAATGGAATTCACCAGTGCAGTGGAAACACAGAATACACACTCACGCAACAAAGCGAGGTGATTTTTCAATAGTAGTCCACTTGACAATGTCATCATCTGGTTCAATGACAGCACAGGATAACCTCTGTCCGCTTGAGTTTGCATCAAATATCACCACAGATTTTCCAAGAGCAGAAACTTCCCCACCTGCATGGTAAGGTTAACATTTTCTTTTTGTGTGAACTGCACAAAGCCAGGTAAAATGGGCTTTCACTTTTCACACCCTTTCACTGTTGAGGATTTAAATGCCCAGCCAACCTCTCCTTGCCTAGCAAGGAGAGGAGAGTGGGTGATGAGGCTAATAAGGTGACACTGTACTTCACACAATGTGTACTGTATATCAGTAAATCTGAGAAATTAGACATGTTCAGTTTCAGTGTTCTGGCTGAACACTGCATAAAACGGAAATATATTCTGGAAAAAAATATCACAATGAGCATCTTTCCATGACATAAAGAGAAGGAAGAATCATATCCCTGATGTTGTAGGATGTATACTTAACCTTTATGGAGAATTAAACTGGCAATTGGCAAACATCCACATACATAACAATTGCTGCCCTGGTCAAATTCCCAAGTTAAAACTGTAAAATCATGAAGCAATGTGATGCAGAATCTGACAGGACATTACATCCAGAAGAAAACCCATAAAGTGTGCAATGTAACTTACCAAATGGAAGGTTTGCATCCCCAAAAACTGCCCTCTTTCCTCCAATCGAGATGGTGCCAAGCTTTCCAGTCAAATCGCCTGCTTTACAGCGCAAGGGTACTTCTGGTCCACATTCTTCTTTATAAAACTCATCCTGTAGATATTGAATAAAAGCATGTTATTCCACACAGCAACCATATCGTTCACTTTCCTGATGAACCAAGGTTCTCCCTCCTTCCATATCAAGGGCTCAAGGAATGGGATTCAACACTTACCGCTTCATATTCTGCAATGGGTCTCTATCTTCACTACAGGTTATTCTTTCATGGGCTAAGCCTTATCAGTGCTCTGTTAATCTAACGTTTCAGTTTACATAGTCTCATCACCCCATAGGTAACTCAAAATTCATAGATATACCAGAAGCTGTATGGGCAATTTAAGGAGGATCCTAATCAATCACAAAACAGACTATGCAAGTGACCTTCACAAGGAATTGAGCCTGATCCCTATACCCAGAGGCAGGTACTCTAACCATCAGACTACAGAAGCTTCTAACCCATCTGACTCAGTATCATTCTGTACCTATTCTGTATGTGCCCATCAGCACATACAATATTAAGGCAAAAAGACAATCTCCAAAGAGATCCTCTTATTGTTGCCTGCAAAGGTTCTCAATCATATCTGAAAACATATTTGACACAAATGTAGATATTTGTCCCTAATGTCCCAGTGTCCATTCCAGTTCAAAAAAAATCCTGACCCACTAAGACTACAAAAGAATACTTCCCAAATATGTGGCTCTTTTTGTTCCTTTTAGGAATGCTTGGAAAATTCATCATTTCAATTGGTGCTGCTAATTTGCGTTGGTCAAGATTCTCAGTGATTCTAAAACATAGGGGGGGGGGGGGGAAATATCAAGCTCACCTTATTTGGATGATAAGAATGAACAAAATATGGATTCCACTGTTCTCCAGCAGCAACGCAGCGAGCATTGGACGCCTTCACCACGGCATCCTGTCCCACGCCGCTAGAATGCACGGCCCATCCATGGCCTGTTGTCTGATACACAAAATTGATCTCGTGAGAAGCTTGCAAGCATGCAGAGGGGGAAAAGAAGTACACCAATAAAGATGAACAGTTTCAAATAGTTGCATACACGAAACCCAAGCTCATTAGGTTCCTGCAGAAGAAAAAATATTAAAAAGGATAAAGCAAAACAAGACGAGACTTACTTGATTTTTGTCATAACTTCCTGGATATCGCAAATTCACTTCAATTGACGTGTCTGTAGAGCTCCCATCTGTGTAGACAACTTGCCTCTGTAAAATCACAACTCAATAAATTTAATAAATTTATGACATGCGCAAGTGTGATGGTCCTAGACGAATCAAGAAAGTAGAAACTTTTCTTTACGAGTTATAGACAGATAATAGAAACTTTCTCACGAATCGAATGTAGCCATAGAGAAACCCCTGAGGATGGTGGAAAGACGCAATGGAAGAATACTGCCTCGCCTCCGAGGTGGCATACCCCCACCGGATGCTGGAGCATCCCCACCGGGCCCCGTCCTCCTGCTTGTGAACCACGACGCTGCGGCCGACGACGGAGTAGAGCCCATACAGCGGCAGCATGGTGTCGTTGTACTCCGCCTCCACCTCCTTCATGGCGTCGAGCCCGCCGTGCTTCCCGCTCAGGTCCCCGATCTCGTACTGGTCGGCCGTGCCCGCCGCCCACGGGAGGCTGGCGTTCACCTGCACGGCCAGCGGGTTGAAGTGGTCGTAAACTTCAGACCCCTGGCAGGGGAACTCCACGCTTATCGGAACTGAAACCTGTCAAACACAAAAGTTCATCTTCCTGCTTGTTGAAAGGTTTCCCAGTTTTTTTTTAAATAGAAGTCACCACCCTCACCATGTGAACATGATACCCCGATGCCAATTCCTTCAGTCCTCGTAGTTCCACTTCCACACGTGTCGGATCGTTGGGCGAGTCCTGAGTGATTTCCAGCTCCCCTTCGATATCTTCACCTCTTGAATTGGTGTACCATTCATTTGCAACACCTTTGTGTCTGAACGACTTCAATATTCTGTAAGAGGCACAACCCATCGAATCGCTTCAAAACCTTACCGACACACCAGCACCGCGAAGCAACGCGAAAAAAAAAAAACATGCACCCGACCCACACCCACCAGAGCGAACGGAATAAATAAAAAAAATCTCCGGCTCACGTGGTACACGCCATCCTGTCCCCCCGATGCTCTGGCGCCTTGTCGTCGTGAATGACGATCGACCTCCCGATCACGCTGTTCGGCCCCGACAGCGGGAGGAAGGAGTCCGTGAAGAACCTGCGAGACTGGATTCTGTCCGACTTCAGGCCCACCGCTTTGAGGGACCCATGCCTCGTGGTGAGGTCCCCCAGCTCGCACTTCTCCGGGAAGGCCAGCGAGCAATCCTCAGAGCTCGAATTCGTCGTCTTCACCTGCAACGACAGACGAAAATTGACGACACCCCCGACGACACCCGACCCGACGGGAGAAAGCCGTGCCGATGGATTGAACACTGGACACATTGAACATCGAACACCTTGGACGGGTTGAACAGGGCCCCAGCGGATGAACACCGATCGGTCCAATTCAGGGCGTTCTTCTGAACCGGCGGATTCACGTTCACATACCAACGATGACCATCCGTCGTCGCATCGGATCCATCGGAATACAAAAGATCGCTGAGGAATATCGACGTGTCTGACAAGGGATCGTCCACCTCCTACATTCCCCACGAAGCGAAAAAAGCCTCAGCACAAAATTCACTTCGATTCCCCAAGACCAAAAAAAAAAAAACTTAAAAAAAAGTGGGATCACCTGACGAAATTCCATGATTCCGACCACCGGAAACCTAAAGACCGCCACGGCCCTCACGGTCTCCCGCCGGCTGAAGATCGTCCCACACACCCACCGCTCCCCAGAGAGCCTGTGAACGACGATGGACCTCCCGACGGAACTGAACGGCCCCCACAGCGGCAGCATGGTGTCGAACGCCGTCCCCTTCACGTCGTCCAGCCCCTCCAGGATCCCGTGCTTCCCGCTCAGGTCCCCCAGCTCGTAGGCGTCGTGCGACCCGCGCCCGGTGGGCGGGGACTGGGACACGTCCACGCGGAACGGGTTGTAGTGGCCGCCGGTTTCCCGACACGGTGAGGACGTGAGGTAATCCGGGCCCACGCCAGGCACCGGGAACTCGTGGATGTGATAGCCGCCGGCGATCCCTCTCAGACCTTTCATGTCCATGGTGATTTTCGTCAGGACGAACGGATTCTCCTGAGAAGCAGCGTTTGAAATGCTCTCAAATCCCTTTCCAAACGTCGATTCAGAAACGAAAAAAAAAAAATTTTCCCCCAGCACAAACCTGTAGCAAAGTGACGGTGCCCTTCACCCCCTGCGCAGAAATCACAGCCTGCGCCGCCTTCTCAGGCACCCGACGAACGTGGGCACAAGCATGGAACGTCCCCGGATGTCCCTCGTCCTCGAGCACCAGGTACAACCGCCGCGGCCCGTCGTCCTCGGGAGGCACCAAGACCGGATCGAAGAACTGCTGGCGGGACTCCCTCGCCTCCCCCGCCCCGACGTGGACGGGGCCCAGCCGCCCCGACAGGTGCCCCTGCGCGCAGTGGCTCGGGTCGTCCCCCGCGCAGTGCAGCCCTTTCCCGTCGGGGTCGAAGAGGAACTGCAGGAACCGACAGTCCTCCGTCGACGCTGCAACACGAAACCGGCCCGTCCGATAGAAAAAAAAAAAACCCGGTCGCGAGCGTCCTCGACGTAAACTCGAACAAACCTCGAGGAGATTCNACCAAAAAAAAAAAAAAGGGCCCCCCCCCCCCCCCCCCCACACAACCACCACCAACGAACCCCCAACCCCAAGAGCCACCCGGAAACTCGCAAGTACCTCGATCGTGGCGCAGGACCGTCGGACCCCGTTCCCGCTGACGACCACCGACCTCCCCCAGATGGTCCCCTCGCGCCCCAACACCGTGAACCCGGGGATCTCGTCCGCCCTCACCGTGAACTCCTTGTTACCCGACGGGATCCGCAGCTTCCCCAGGGCCGCCGTCAGGTCCACGTACCTGCAATCCGAATCCGTCCGTGCTTATCTCGATGCCGATCGCGATAACGGCGTTCCGGCAACCGGGAATCGCCGTGGATGATGGATCGAATCCATGTACGCAGCGCGGACGATGCCGCGGCATAATGCCGAGGCATACCATCATGCCACGGCATGATGCATTATGATTACGTTCGCGAAAGTGATGGAGGGGAAGTCCATCCATGGAAGTCCCGACCCTGACGCACGGATTTCACGCAACCGCCGCTCAACCTGTTATGCGCCCACACACACCCGCCACAAAAAAAAAAAACACGAGGACCATCAACACAATCCATCCGACACGTCCACTCACACTTTCTCCGGCAACTCCCCGCAGGGATCCCTCAGCGAGTAATCCACCGGGACCTCGTAGATCTTCCAGTCGAACTCCTTCGCCTCCCTGTCGCGGTGGCTCTTGAGGTCCACCGACACGGTGATGGGGCCCGCGGGCTCCTCCTGGGAGAACACGACCAGCCCCGTGATGGACTCCTTCGACAGCCGCACGAGGAGGCGCAGCCCCTCGCACGTCGGCACCTCGGCCAGGCTCACTGTCACATATAATCATTACAGGCTCACCGTCACATGATCATTACAGGCTCATTGTCACATATTTTCATTTTCTTTCGACAGGAAATTCTTTGACGTCGAAACGGTTGAGGAGCTAAACCGATCTGAATCCGAGCAAACATGTTCATAAGAATGAGTTGCACTCATCGTTGCACTGATTTGTGACATGCACCACGCGCAATCAGTTTATTTCTCTCATTAACTAGTTTCGAAAGATAGATTCGTTCCATAGCAGGTTCAACTCCCGAAACGGCGCGGGCCTCACTTTCCTCGCCTCTCCTCATCTAGCGACGGCGAAAACGGAAACCAATGGTAAATTTCAAGAAAAAAAAAAGAGAATAAAATGTTATACTCGACCCTGAACCAAACTGCCAGGACTATCGGAGATAGACTCGATTCTCTTCAATTCAGACGACTTCCGAAGAAAGTCTTTGTCTTTCCGCGGGCACCGTCGCCGACTCGATGAGGACAATGGACCACCATTCTCTTTTCAAGGACAACCACACCGCCTTTACACGCGTTTAAATCTTGGATACGGGTGACATGCGCCTGATCTGTTAAAACTTTTAAACTAATCTGATCTCACAATGGTCCTCTACAACGGCGTAGGGAAGGGGGGGAGAGGTTTAGAGGGTTAGAACACCCCCCCCCCCCCCTTGGACTTCCCGGTCAGTGACACTGACAGGCATATTTGAACCTTCCTTGAGAATTCCAATTTTAGCTATGCCCCTTCAAGGAAAGTCTGATGCCCGTTCACNGGTTTAGAGGGTTAGAACCCCCCCCCCCCCCCCCTTGGACTTCCCGGTCAGTGACACTGACAGGCATATTTGAACCTTCCTTGAGAATTCCAATTTTAGCTATGCCCCTTCAAGGAAAGTCTGATGCCCGTTCACAGACCCAAGACCATGATTTCTTTGAAAAGGTAAATTCCGGGTAGTGAAGCTAGGCGTAGGGTCCGGGTGTCTACTTGGCCTTAAACTCCCCCCGATTTCCAGCCTACACCACTGGTCTTCGACGAGAATCTGTTTGACGGAGATAATCTTATTCCCACAATCGCCCATTACGAAACCAGATCAGTTACACGGAACTGGTGCACGTCATCAAAGGGTGTTCAAGGAAACCAATCTGATCCTCGGCGGTGCATGTCGGAGACGAACACACTCTCGAACATGTCTTAGCGATCGCGTTCATCTCGTCCTTAAAACCGATCCGATTCCTCGCGGCGCGAAACCAGGTGTCGACGCTTGGGCTCGCGCAAGCGGAGAAAACACGGGAGATGGCATCATCGCCGAAAGGTTTTTTAGAGCTGCGATGACCTCTCGAGGATTCGAGGCCCACCCATTTAGGTCCGGTGAGCTCTGGGCTTGTTTGCTTGCCCGCGTCAGCACTTTCACTTTTGGTAAATTTACTATTCGATCCCCCTACTTATCTGTTTAATAAAAAAAGGGGGGGGGAAAAATAAAAATTCGAAAAATCTGCAACAAGTTTTCTCAGCGTGCCCAACGTCTAGTTCCTCGGAACAGCGGATGCTTCATCCCCGCGTCGGTAATCTCGCGAAACGCGCCGGGAACCTCAGCCTCCGCCGCCTCGCTTCCCGAGAAGCGCTTCCATCGCAAGCGGCACCGCTTCCATCGCAAGCGGCACCGTGCCACTCGCCACTCGACGACGACTCGGACGATCGAGCCACGGCCGGCCCCCCGATTTTATGGCAGGCATCGACAACCCCCTTTACGGAACATCCCACCGCTAAGCGAAACGCATCCGCGCCGCAATCCCCCTCGACTAATCCCCCAGTCCATAAAAAATGTCATCTCCGAAAAAAAAAATCCCAAACCAATCTACGAGCCGCTAAAAGCAATCCCTCTCCGATCACGCCGCGGTTTCAATACACATTTTAGACACTCATCGACGAGCAAACGCACCATTACCCCGCACGATCGCGATTTCCCCTCACGTATTTCTCATCCGCAAATGCGCCTTCGGCGTGGCGGTGGGCACGTTCGACACGAGATCGTACACCGCGATGGGGGAAAAAAAATCATAACTTGCGATGAGCTGTGGTGTGTAATAAATGCTAATCGGATTACTGGATTGCGGTTTCAGTTACCTTTTCTCCGCCTCGCCCAAACAAACTGCTTTCTTAGAGGCTCTCTGCGAAGCGTTTCCACACGGGTTTCTACCGCTGACGCCCACATCGAAACAAGGTGTTACATATTTCTATGCTCGTGTTCTTTCAGCGAATGCACTAATTGTTGTAAAAATGGATAAGGAAGCTAAAAAAAAAAGTTCCGTAGTTCATACTACTGGATCTCGAATATAGTTAAAGGTATCCCTTAAAGAACCGAACCATCTCTCTCCAGAGAATTGAGGTCGCGAATATGTCATCTCTTCTCGTAGGATGGCCCCCCGCCCCCGCGCCCCCCTTACTTCCCTAATGATATAGTTCAAACTTTCACTTTTTATTGATTTCATATGTTCGTGCGCATAGATGTCAAACCAAAGAGCTGTATTACACGGGGCTGCCCATCTATTTAATATGCAAACGATTAATCGCGAGCCATTCGATCAGTTAAACGAATCGTAACCGAGTCCACACGATCCCCCCCTGAACGCGACGAACGACAGACAACGCACGATTCCAAGCCGACTCCCGCACGGCCGGCCCCTCCGGACACGGACGACGCCCATGCACGGGGGCACGGAATCGTCCTTCGCTCGAGTGTCGCTTTCTTTCTGTTATCTTTTCCTCCTTCCCTTCCTTTTCCTTCCTTCCGTCTCTCGGCAAGGACTCGTCGCCCCGATTACTCGACACGATCTTGTAACTGCATTTTTTT
>CAJPEV010001446.1:0-63939 GCA_905338385.1 Darwinula stevensoni
GGATGATCCCTCGAGACAAAAGCAAGACCCCGGTCGATTATCATTTGTCCTTGAATGAATCCGTAGTGAAAGCGTCTTCGTTCTCGTTCTTGAGCAAGGGATCGGCCATCAGACCAGATTGCTCCCCCATATAAAATGAAAAAAAAGGGGGATTGAGAAACGAGCGATTTCGTCGACCTTTGCGACACATGGCTCTTTTTTTTCTCGCTCTCTCCTCGAGGACGAGGAAATGAAAGTGCGGTTTCTCTTTGGATTTGAATATGTTCCCATTTATTACACGGACGCGGGTCCTCCATCTTCGATCCTCACGTGTGAAAGTCCCGCTCCCACGGGGAGAGCAGATCTTAAGAGAGCAGATCGGTCCCCGAGATCTTAACTCGGTACGTAAATGCAGTCCGTGTGGATCGCCTGTATGTACCGAGTCCGCATCACGTGAGGAGACCCAGATGACGAAAGATTCGAGATGAGAATATCAGATTCTCTGGAGCTCGACGTTTCCGCGTTTCGAAAGAACGGCCAAAAGTCGTCGCTTTTCCTTGTACGTTTTCGTTTGGGAAGGAAGGACGAATATCGGAGGAAAAGAAGCACATTCACGTGCGTGAATGCGATGGGCGCGTGTGCGTGTGCGGAAAAAAAAATAAAAAAAATAAAAGATGCCCGGGAGTGGAAACGGGGATTACGTCACCGCCTGCCTTTCCCCTCCGAATGCGATAACAGTCTCTTGTGGCTTTTTTTTTGGTCATTTGCATCCTTAGACCTTGCTCCCTCTCTTCCGCATACCTGTGTTAAGTTATTGCTTCCATTTCCCTTCCCTGTGCCCTACTGAACGCCCCGATATTCCTGATAAAAGTGGCATAAACCGTCTTCCTCAGACTTGACCCTTAAGAGTGCCAGTCGATTAGTTCGACGCTACGAATTTCGCTTAAAAGTCCCCAAGTCAAAGGCATTAAAAGGATTAAAATATGCATTTCGCCAGAACATTTGATCGTGCTTATCCTATCGCTTTAACCCTTCGACTCTGGCATTTTAAAATGGAAATTCATGGCATCGATCTAATCGACTTTGGTACTATAAGGTGCAACCTTACAGAAGGAAAGAAGATTGAAAACTTCTATTGCTATGTAAATATGGAATGCTAACATTTTCTGGTGGTCCAAATTTATTGATGTTGACCTTTTAACTCAGATTTTAATCAGCCGAGAAGGAAAGTTAACTCAACCTTCAGTATTATTTAATATTTTCGTTTTCATGCATTTAAAAATTAGATCTATTGGTTTGCATTTTCAAGGAATTTGTGCATGCTGGAATCCACAGTGAACTCTCGCGATGGATGCGTTGCGCGCCACTTTTCAGTCTCAGGTCATTTCCTTTCCTCTATGAATCATTTGTCCTCAAATGTAGCCCGTACTTTACCGGCATTATTCATAATTACCGAAGGGGAAGGAAGTTGGGAAGTGACGGAAGAAGGAGGGAAATTGTGCAATCTGCTTACAGGTCCTTCCTTTTCCCTCCCAAGGCCGGCCATGTGCATCGAGGGAGATTTCCCCGTGAGCGGTTTCCGTGATGGCACCTCATCTTGTCGGCTGATAAAAGTCGGAAGGTGCATGCAAGTATCGAGAGTTTTCCTTCTCGCCATCGATCGGGTTTTCCTACGTTGTTGGTATCTTTGATGACCGTTTCAACTCAGAGAAGTTTGCTCAAACCTTGCTTTCTTGGCCACCGTTGAACCCCTAATCCGCATGTGATTCACCGTTGACTCAACGGTGACACTTTTGTACGAGTCTGCGTGATGTCTTCGAACTGGCGATATTCGCAGCAAGGCATTAAGAGATTTTATCGATCAAGAGATTCACAAGGTTCTCAACCGGTGGGCTGCGACCCACTGATGGGCAGTGGAGGTGCCGCAGGTGGGCCGTAACAAGTATCCGTAAATTTTCGTTAAAAAACAATAACTGGCACACGAACAAAAACGATACAGCTATAATAATATAATGATACAGATAAGTCTGGAGTGAGCCTTGGATCACTTGCAGTCGTTAAGGTGGGTCGTGGGATCGAAAAGATTGAGAACAACTGCACAATCGACAAGTTTGGCCTTAACACATGTACTTTCACATAGGCCAAATGTTTTCACCGCAAGAAACCTAATGAGATCCATTCGAAGCCGTTCATGAATGCAACATCGTCCAGTCCTGCCTCGGCTAATCCATTCGCCCCATGACCCCGTCACGCATATCGTTAGTCTGATTTGATCTGATCTAACGGAGCCAAGCGTTCCAATCAATTCTAGGCAGTGGGAATGAGAATGCCCGGGCGCCTACAATTCATTTTTTTTTCAGGCCCTATCCTTCCCGGGAGAGGTCCATTCCCCTCTGCGGCAAGGAATTTTAGAGCAGAGAAACAGGAAATAAGGGCTATATTCTGCCAACAAGCTTAACGAGGCGTTGAGTTTCTCTTTTTAATAAGATATTATTCGCCAAGTGTCATCTTTTTTTTTAGAATATCGTTGAGTGCAAGGAAATTAGAATTTGTATTCCAAGAATTAAGAAATGGATTTGTATAGCTATCTGGGTTGAAGTCATAAGTTGCACATTTTTCAAATCGCGGGGAATGAGAGGGGAATGGCGTGATCCGAAACTCATTCAGTTACAGTTTCCGCCTGCTTCCGGGCGGATAAATGCATGTCGAAAGAAACCAACTCCTTTTACACTTCCTCTCATTATCTCAGACAATTTTTCCATTCCCCGATGCAGAAACTACGTCGAAGAGTGGATTACGAAATCCCTCTACTTTGGTGCTTGAGCGACTCAGTTCTAGAGGCGTGCGTGAGTCCCGCTTCACACGTGATTCACGCGGGACTCACGACCTTTTTCGTGAGTCGTTACTCTAACAGAGGTTAGGAGAATGTCTTTATCGTGATCGTGAAGAGAACAGAATTCACTCGCGCGTGATCGTGAGTAATCGTTTTTTTTTATTTCTCTCCAATTTTTTTATTATAAATAGACTGCCAGATTTCTAATATCCTTCAACAAGGATCGAAGATCGAACCCATGGGAACGTCGAAAGTTCCATATTCTCATGCAAGCTTTTCCTTGAGAAAAAGAAAAAAATATATATATATATATACCAAAAGTTGCTCTATTTCCCTTTCATTCGTTGTCCGAGAGTTAATTTCCTCAGTTCGGCTGTGGCATGGCCTTGTATCACTCGCATCCAGCTCTGCGTTCTTGTGGAATAGGTATTTAGGACTTAGGAAANATATATATATACCAAAAGTTGCTCTATTTCCCTTTCATTCGTTGTCCGAGAGTTAATTTCCTCAGTTCGGCTGTGGCATGGCCTTGTATCACTCGCATCCAGCTCTGCGTTCTTGTGGAATAGGTATTTAGGACTTAGGAAATAGGGGCTTAAAATAGGATAGTAGTTCTAGCTTTTATAAGGATGGAACTATTTCAGCAAGTTATTTCTCTTTGCTTTTCAAAAACAGCTCTAATCGTACTCGTGTGCCACACTTACTTGTTCATTTTACTATTTATATACAATATCGAAACAAATAATTGGAATTATTTTCAACGAAAAACGAAGCGGTGACTATCACGCGTGACGAGTCACGCGGGATCACGCATGATTTTGCGTGAGTTTAATTCACGCTTGCAATGATCGTGCGTGTTCGTGATTCTCAAGTAATATTGAATCTCGAGTTTGCGTGAAAATAAGTGACGACTCGGTTTTCCTCTCGTGATCGTGAGTGATCTAGAGTCAAAAATCACTCACGCGCACACCTCTACTCAGTTCATCTTTCGAAAATCACGCTTAAGTTGCTTGAACTGGTATTGCAAAGTCTACTCCTGGTTATGTAATCAAGGTTACCTTTTCTTTGAAAGTGTTCACTACTTGAAACTAAATCATCAGTAAAATACTTTTTAACTAGCTGGATGGCACACAAGTTCTCATCCTCTGTGGGAAGGTATGCAATTGAATTTTTAATGGGCAGTGTTCTGATACCGAACTTTGGCAAATCGGAGTCTTCTATGAAAGTATTCGATTATAAAGCGACAAAGGCACGAAGAATGAAAAGTCACGTGTGCAAAAGGAAGCTGGATTGGCATTAAGCGTCTGGCCTGTTTCTCAAGGGTCTCCTCTCGCCTCAAAACGGCGGATTTACACATAGTACTGCACTCGCAAGCGAGGTCGACCCCATGCACGGCGGTTTCCTGCTTAATTGCTATAACTTTCGAGGAAACGAGAAGACTTCTATTACGTGGAGGGACTCGAACGAACTATGATTTCCTTTGGGGATTGATACAGTTCAACGTAATTCTCAGTGGTGCAACCAGATTTAATTTCTTCTTTTTTTTTGGGGGGGGAAGGGGGGGGGGAGCGGTTGTCTGCCGCAACCTTTAGAGAGTTTGCTGGGGCTGGGTGGTTCTGAGCGGAAACTTTCCAGTCTGAATAAATATATCCACTATTGTTATTGTTCCCCTGTAAACACTTCTGGGAATGGGGGAGGGGAAAAGCTTCTCAGACCTTTGGGAGGTTCAGACTCCCTTAATCCCTTCCTAGATTGCACAACTAGTAACGCTTTACATTCCTGTTATTGGCCAACAAAGCACAGAAATTTGTACTGAACAGGCTAGAGCATGTCTCTTAACTTGCTGATTTCAAAATCTGATTGCAAAAAAATTTTATGCAAAGCTTCCTCAAGTTAATCATGATCAGGAGCAAAGGGTAGGAACTTGAAAAAAAAAACTTGACATCAACTTCAGATTTAACTCTCCACATTAATAACACCTTATGAATCAGATTAGCTGAACGAAGTCAACACAGCAATTTTGAGCTTCCACTTGGACCTCATCCTTTATGCATTCATAGTTATACTATTCAGTGTTTGTGCATCCCTTCATGAAGCTAAAACATACATCAGTTTTGCTACTAATCCAACTTTCAGTTCTTTTCCTGGCAATTTTCCATAATTCTTTTAAGGAAAGTGGACACAACTTTCATGGAAAAGTTGTGGGAAAGCAAGTCTCATGATATGCCCTTTGATTGGTCTCAACTACCAAAGTCTAGATCATGTGGCTTACCATGAATAGGAATAAGATTAAGGAGAGAAAGATCCAGTCCTATGATTGCCTCAAAGCCCCACCAGAAGGCATGTGTTCCAAATTCAGTATGAAAAGCCCAAAAATTTCTCAGAGTCAGAGCAAAAGAATATCCAATCCTTCCTTTGAAAGTCAGAATGAATGGATACAACTTCTGAAAGCTTGGAGAAGATAATCCAGGTCATGATTCCCAAAGATACAACCGGGAGACTAGAAAATTTCCTCAGTATCAGTCAGCAGCCAAGAATGCAATTCATAAAAAATCTGAGTTGCATAAAAAGTAATAGGCCTAATGCATCCCAAAACAACCATGGCAGATCATGGAAGAAAAAAACTTAAAAAATATCCAAAATTCTTGCTGCAACCATAGCTGCTCTCAAAGAAGTACAATGTGATCTTCCTTCCAAGTTTAATTGCATGAACAAATTAAAACCTTGAAAACCAAGATATTCTCCCAAACTGTGGGGCAATTCCACAGTATAGAAAATGTTTGAAAATGTTTCAGGCTTTGTCCTAGTCAATCATAAATCAAAAGCACTTCTCAGTTCAAGGAAATAAGGAGGAATTGAAAATCCTCAATTTGCAAAATTTCACAGGATTCCTTGGAAAAACGATCCACCACAAAATCGCTAGATTCCTAAATTCCTCGAAGACCAAGATTCAAAATGGAAGAAGAATGCAAACTATAATCTGTTAAACCAAAATGGGGTTAAAATAGGACTTGCTGAGTCATGAGAGGATTGGATGCATTCTATTCTATCCATTAAGATGGAAAACTGAAATATTTGAGAAATGATTCAACACCTGTAGTGAAAGTGCTGAATGAATCAGGTTTGAGAAGGAAAGCCTCCAATTGGAAGAGAGCAAAGCATAACAGGAGAAGATGACTGATATTCATGCAGAAAGTCAGTTTTTTCAGTCCTGTTTCATCAGATTTCATTCAGCATGGAGCAGCCTAAGAGGGGACAAGCACTCAAGGTATCAAGAAAAGGTGGGAAGAAGCAAGCACAAGTGCAGCTTGTGATTGGTGTATCCTAGCCTCGTTATTTCTGTATCACAAAACGCAGAGAAAAATCACCATCCATGCTAGCACTAGGCAGGAGGATTGGGAGTTGGTGGGAAATTCTTTAGATGGCATTGACAGGGCGGCGGTAGGTTGCCCGTGGTTCCACATAATAATCATCTGGGACGGGAGGCTGTGGCAACTGCCTCCTAGGTTCACTCGTCCGGTTCACTGAGCCCAGAGACGAACCTGCGTCTTGGTCCATGGATGATGATGGCATTCGTGCTGATGCCCGCCTCCCTGCAAATCCTGCCCCCCCAAAAAGAAAAGCATTTTGTTTATAATGTTCAGATAGGAAAGTGTACTAAGAGCAGGAAAAGCATGAGGATGGTTTCAAGGAAAACAAAAAACAGCACAGGTGGAGCAGGAATATTTCCACAGCAGGTACAAGAATTTGCCAACACTGTTGTGGGTGCATGCACAATGTGTATTTAACTAAAGCATCTGTTGTGTGGCTTTGTCCCTTATGGGAATGGGACAAAACCTGCAGTGACCAGAAATTTAATAACATGCTGTTTTGTGAGAGGGTGCTTGGATGACCCTTGATGTCTTGGGATCAGCATTGCATATGCACTTGCAGTTGCAGCAGCAGTTTTGCAATATTGTAAGATTACCTTATGGAAGTTCTCAAATTCAAATGATCAAAGCCACAAAACAGATACCCACTGTAGCTGTAGTTCTACCTGTGCTGCTTTCATTGGAATCTCATAAAATCAATTGAAAAATTATATTGAGCTAATACAGATATCAATACTCAATATAAGACCCTCCCAATAAGACCTCCAAATAGCAATGCAACAATGACTCCCAGATAAACCAACGGAAATGCATGGCATGAACATAAGATGCATTGATACCAGTGGTGAACAAATGAAGTAGAAAGTAATATCATGAAAATATCACAATTTGAAAACACTGTCCTACAAGGTCTGACAATAAAATAACGAGATTGACAACACTGTAACGTATGTGGCATCACTGGGTTACTGGCAATTGCTGTAACCTGTCAGTGCATGTCTTACGTCTGTGCAGTAACAAACCTGTCATGATACTTCTAGTGATTGCAGAGCAGTACCACTTTACTTAAAGTAGTGTTAGGGGCACTAGTAAAAAAGATGGGTGATAATATTATGAACAAGGAATCAACGTGAAATTTCTAATCAAACTTGGGAAAAAACCAACTGAAATCTTTGAAATGTTGAACTTTACATTAAAATCAATCATATTGTCTCTCTATTGATACACAGTTCTTCGGCAATCATTCTGATAACAAGACGACAATCATTTTGCACCAGAGTTCTCAATCTGATTTTGAAGTTGTCGGACATCCAGGCCCTCTGTCAAACTCAACTTCTTCCCTTCCTTCAGAAAAGCGTTCACACCATTCAAAGACATTTTGCTCTGGAAATAACCTCATCTTTGTAACCTCGTTTCAACATTTCAAGGACTTCAGTTGGTTTTTTCTCGAGTTTGATTACAAATTTCATGTTGATTCTTTGTTCATAATATTATCACCCATCTTTTTGACGAGTGCCCCTAACACTACTTTAGGTAAAGTGGTACTGCTTTGCAATCACTAGAAGTATCATGACAAGTTTGTTACTGGAGAGACTAAAAACATGCACTGACAGGTTACAGCAATCGCCAGTTACCCAGTGTTGCCACACACATTACAGTGTTGTCAGTCTCATTATTTTATTGTCGGACCTCGTATGACTCCTTTTTGTTCATTGATGTCAATCATGAATAGAACTTCAGTACTTAGGAAGAGAAATTGCAGTCAACCTGAAGCACAAGCAGTAAAATTTTTTGGTAGATATTAACTTATAAAAGCAATCAATCAACAATGAAACAAGGATAATGGAGAAACTCATGACATCAAAATGGTGGGGAATCTTGGACAGTTCCAAAAGAAACACAGACTTTATGAACAATGAAGGCAAAACATGAGTTGAATGTCATAATGAACACATGATTTACACAATGGACACAAGGAATGGGATGGTGAAAATGTAATTGAAAGCATCACTACTTTCTTTTGTAAAATTTGGTAGCCATGATGCTGAACATCAATAATGAGACCAGACTAAACATTTAACTTTTCAAATTTTGACTTTTTATTTTTCTCTGAAATTTTTCTTGTGCGAGTGGGAACAAAAGTAATCACTTTATGGAAAAGTTTGAGACACCATACAGAGAGTAATCGTGAGTGAGTATGACAAATATTTATACAAGCCAAAAAATATTAGATTATTGCTTGTGAGTTACCACAGCAGACAGGTGTTTCATGTTTTCTGTTCACAAAATATTCATCCTATTCATTGAAGTCACAAACTGCATTACAAAACTGCAAATAAAAAATATATGCAAACAAATAGTCACACCACTTTGCAAGTTGCATTCCATACCATCAAGGGCAAGTGCTCACTACATTTGCACTCAAGTGGTTAATAATAATAAATATGAGTACCTATAAACATCATTTCAGGGCTTGATAATAACAAAAGTAAATGTCTGCAGGGGTTGCAAGGACTCACCACCAGGGGCTGGATGGGGGCGTATTTGGCCAGAACTCTCAACTCTTGGAGGTGGAGTGCCACGACTGTGAGGATCAGACCCTGCCGATAGGTCATGAGGGTCATGAGTGGCATTGGACATCACTGATGGGTGGGTGGCCCTCCAATATGCCTCAAGGCATTCTGCCATATGTTCGCATGCCTCTTCGAGCTGATTTTCGTCCAGCACAATGTCAAAGAGATCTGGGGAACACTGAGCCAGTTTTTCAGCTGCCACCAGCTGGACATTAAGGTTCCGACTCTGGGACTTCCCACGACTCTTGATCAAGCGTTGAAGCACCTACAAGCAATGATATTAATATGTAATGATGCTAAAAAATGTCTTCACTTTCTATTGTTAATTGCTTTCTTGATGCACAGTCAATTGAAAGAGGAGGCTTATGGGCTTTTTAATTTTAATACAGGTTTTTCTATATTTATCTACAGAGACGAGGAAGAGAGCCTGAGCACTCCATTCATGCTGGTTTATTAATCACCATGAGAGTTAGACTGACCTTTGGAGCAGAAATCTTCAAGTACACAATGATGGGGGCTAAGGAGGTCTTGGCCAGCTGGGAGGGATGATTGATTGTATCACAGTCGAGTACCACCAGCTGGAAAGGCAAAGAATGAACTATTTGACCGTGTCTTTTCTTTCTTACAAAGAAGTAAGGAGGAAGCACGGTACCTGGAGAGTGCGGGCAAGCTCAAATATTCGCTCTATCTCGCCCTGGACCTCAGCTAAGCAGGTTGAACGAGAGTTCGAGCGCTCCATGATGGCTCTCTTGGAAGGATTATTCAGCAGAGATCGTTTGGCCAAGGAGATGTCTGCTGTCACTCTTGTGATGATGATTCTACCCAAAGGTACAAGCAGGTATGAGAACCTGTTCCTCACACTCAATGCACAATGACAGATTTTGTTAAACCCTCCACTGAATCTTATATATGCAGATTTCACAAGAAAGTTGTAAGAAATGAGTCATGTCATACAGCAGAAATAACCTTCACCCAAACATACAGCCATAAGGAAGAAATGGTGGTCATGTTGGGGAGCTACCTAACAGAGGTACAAACTTTCCTTTTCATTATCAGTTGGAATGGCTTAGGCTCAGCTCTAATTAGGCCTAGGGCATTCAAACTAAACCTTAGAAGGTTATCTATGTTGAGCAGTTACCCAATATGATCCATCCATTCCTCTGTTTGCCCTGGCTGGCACATTTTAATGGAGGTTTTCCCATGCATGCAAAACCTGATTCTTATACAGGGTGGGCCATACAAAAGGTCAGTATTTTAAAAATCCATAGCAGGTTAATTATTGCAGTTAGAAACAAATAGAAAGTCGTATTTCCTGCAGAAACTCCCAACGTTTTTGTCCTGTCCATACAAGGTTTTAAAATTGTGCACCCCTTTTCTCTACACATTTACAAATGCTCAAAAAAAGTTTTCCATTACTTTCTGGAATGTTTCTTCCTTAATACTAGCAACAGTTTGGATGACTAAGTCCTTCAGTTCAGCAACTGATCTAGGGTTTTTCTTGGGCACTTCTTAAAGTACCATTCTTAAATTGTTCAGAAATTAAATTGTTAAGAAATTATAAGTCAGTTGTTGATCTGAAAGACTTCTCATCCAAACTGTTGCTCGTATAAAAAAAATAAACACTACAGAAAGTTATGCAAAACTCCTTTTGAGCATTTGCAAATATGAAGAGAAAAAGTGTGCACAATTTGCATAAAGGACAAAAACTTTGAGAGTTTCTGCAGGAAATTCAATTTTTTGTTTGTTTCTATCTGCAATAATTAACAAGTTATGAATTTCAAAATGTTGACCTTTTTATGCCCCACCCTGTAGCAAGCCAAAAATCAAAAAGTCTCCTGAAGAAAAACCTCAATGCCAGATATCCAAATTTTTGATGAAAGACTAAGTCTTGGTGCAATAAGCACTCACCTGCCCTCAAATCTATGCTTGAGGAAGTCAAAAAGAGCCTTCTGCATCATGTCAGTGACCTCATAACCCTTGAGTGAGGGACCAACAAGGACAACAGGTCTCATGGAAGGGACAACATCATAAGGTGGGATATTCTCCTGCCTCTTAAAGAAAGGCTTCCGCTTCTCCTTCCCTGGTGTCGTCAATTTCCCTGTCTTGGAATTGCTCAACGAATCAGAATCTTCACCCAAATTTGAGTCCAGGGCACTTGGCTCCACATCCATGCCTGACAAATATGCAGAATGACATATTACCATCAAAGTAGTGCTAACTCCTGGTAATATTCTGGCATGGCTCTGATACATAATACCCATGTAATAAGGCATATGCAATGACGTTAACAAAAAAACCTACACTATTTTTCTGATCTTCACATCTTGCATGAAGATACAACAATTGCTGTCAAGGAACTGTTGGCCTATGGCAAAAGGATTTTACAAATGGAAATGGCCAATATATTGACCAATGGTCAATAATCAATTCTAGTTCTACATCACCACTTGTATATCATATCCATAAATAGACTGATCTCATGACCAACAAGTGTAGTAATACCTTTTGTTCTATCCTGGAAAATGACCAACTTTTTAGTGATGAGCTGTAATTACTTTGAAATAAAGAAACTGAAATTGACCACATTTCTGACACTTTGGTCATTTCACCACAACCAGCAGACATGATTCATTCCCTGAAGTGTAAGGCTGCTTGAACACTTGCATTCTTATGAATACATTTTCTCCCATATCCACTCAGGTTGAAGCTAAAAATTTCGCCAAGTGATACCTTTTGCAGCATCCTAATAATACCCTCCTTCTCTATGTTTATTAAATCTTTTGTTCTCTCTGCCTTCATCATCAATGAGGGAGTTTCAGTTCTGGTATTTTTCTATTGAGGCAATTCTTCAGAATGCTGCTTCAACTCAAGTAGCAAAGTAGCAACAGCATTGCTATAATACAGCAATACAGTTGATACACAATCTAAGCTGACTTATCTTAGATCTAACTTAGATTGTGTATCGACATTACAGTATTGATGGGATAGTACATCCAAGATGGTCAGCAGCTGTAAAGTCACTGCAAAGCATCCAGTTTCAAGCCAGACCACCATGGAGGACTAGATTCAGCTTGCTTCCACTAATTCACAAAAGTATAACTTGCCCATTTTGTTTCATCTTACAAGTAGAATTGGGTACATTTGCTTGAAAACCTCATGGTGCGAAAAGTAGATGTGCCATGTATGCACCACAATAGCTCCACCAGTTCACAGCGGGTAGCCACGACTAATTAAAGCTAGGCAAGACCATATTTCATTCTAAAAAATGAACCTTGATCCTGGATGCATAGTGAAGAATACAGTAACTGAGGCTCCATAATGGTCAGTCAAAATTCAGATTATTGGGATTTCAGATGCCTAGAACATAGACAGATTAAAAAAAGATGGGCCAACTACAAACAACCTTGAATCAGCACTTCTCTGCCTTTTTGTTCTAGTTGATCTGACATAATTTATCTTACATACCTCAGAATCTTCCATCACAGTCAAGACACTGTTCAGAGACAGCACTCACAAGGGAAGTCGACAGGAAGAAGAATAAACCATGCAAGTTTTCAGTGGCCCAAAGAAAGCTGAAAGAAAGAATGAAACTCAAAATCCAGTATGAGAAGATGCCATCCTCTTCTGCCAGGAGTGAATTTTTTTTCCACAAAAACCGAATCTCCTGACAAATGAGGGACACACCCAATAGATAGGGGACAGAATGAGAAGGATGCATTTCCACACACGCACGCACACACAACACACCTCTTTTTCCCATAGAAATATGTACTCTTCGGACTTTTACACATATTTGTTTGTCCAGTGCCCTTGCTTGCGAGACAAGCACAATGTGCGGAAGAGGGGTCTCACGACAACATCGAACATTCATGCCAAACATCCATAGAGGGAAGAAGGAAAAAATAACACGCAATACACAAAAGCATGGAAGTTTGATATCAGCTCAAACGGAGCCCAATCATTTATCCTCACTTGAAATGCTGATCAAATCACAGAAACTAAAGTTTACTCAAGCTCTTTTCTCTGATTGCTATTTCATTTCCCATGCATTCGAAAAATGTGCCTCGTATTAACTGGGAAATGAATTCTGATCACTTAAAACGAAGCTGAAACATCCTCAAGCCGAAACGGAGGGAAGTTATTTGAAAGGAAGAAAGTTTCCGACACTCGAAGTTTCCTGATGCAGGTCAAGTTCCTACAAGTGAACCACGCCAGTAAAACAAAGGCGAGGGTGAAAGTTCCCCCAAGAATTCAGGTGTGAGCCTTGAGTGTATGTGAGTGGGGGAATGCATCAGGAGCGTTCCCATATAATTGGGTGTGGCCCCCTCACCTGCAGGAGTGGGTGGTGTGGACCCCCGAGAGGAGCTCCCCGGCCCACCCTTACTGTTTCCGAGGACATCTCCCACTCCCAAGGCTCCCAGGTTCCCCGCCGAGGAACTCTTGCTCGAGTAGGGCCGGGAAGAGCCCTTGGCTTGGGAGACCAGCTGCAGTCTCAACGTCTCCAGCTTCACCGGGGATGGAATGAAACCCACGTCACAGCCTTCCTTCACCAATCGCCCGATCCACCAGTTGTTATCATATTTCTCCTGAAAAAGAAAAAAAAAATTTATCGGTTCATAAAACAAACTGCCATGCCTTGCCAAAATGCTGATAGAAAGGTGCTCCTTGCAAAAAGAAACACATGCAAAGAGAAATGGGGACATTTTTGCGCAGTGATAGCACGGAGCAAATTAGATGGGAGATTTGGCTCGTCGCCATACTGACAAAGGACCTTTTGCCTTTACGGTTGCAAAGGCATCTATTCGCTACGAGCAGCCGTCCAACAGGATGTTTTGTTAGCTGAGAAGATGGCTTTGCCAGAAAGGGAAGCAGGACTAGGGGGATTTTTGCGGAGGTGACTAGTAAGGGAATAGAGGGGGAGGGTCTGTTGTATTTGTTTACCATGGGTGCAGCCTTGCACCTTCGAATGCACCCGTGACCTACTTAACCTCCCCTAGTATTCCCGAACACGTGCCCTGCTCCTGATTCATAGCCCCTGAATATCTTCCGAGCATCTCCTTCCAAAGAGCTGAATCAAGTAACGCATGTCGTTTCCTCCAAGACTCCGGCTCAAACATAGCACTCAGCAATCTCCTCCTGCTCTATTTTGAGGACCGACTAGCCCAGATGAACAATATCGATAACCTTGGTACGGAGATATCCATGAATTCCTTTCATTCAGACCCATCAATAACAGATGGAACTGTGCCTGTGAAGGAGACCAGAAAGCCCTGTGCGAGAGAGAAAGAGTAAAAGGAGGAGGAAAGGAAAGAGAGAGAGGGAGGAGAGGGAAGAGAAAGGAGGGGGAGATCGATGGGGATCGATCTCCTCCTTCTGGCTGAGAGGAGCTTACACCCCGAGCAAGTTCTTCCCTTTTTACCCTCCTTCCTCGAACCTCTTTCATTCATCCCTTCAACTCCCCTTTCTTCCATGAATGAGAAGATGTCTGTTGAAAATCCGCTTCTGTAATTCAGTAAAATCAACCTATTTTCGTGGCAACGACCGCTACAACTCCCGTTCCGAGCGTCTCGAAAAGTCCAAGTGCAGACATTTCTTCTCTGACTCGTGAGGCTTCCATCACTCGCCAGGCTTTTTATGAACCCCCAAATCTCTTATGGAGGACTTCCGCCAAGAGGCGGGGAAAGCGAAAAAAAAAAAACAATGCTAGGAAAGTCAAAAGGAAGCAAGGGAAAAGCTGTGCCAAATTGGCAGGATGCCTGATGGTTTCATGCACATTTCTTCGGCCGTTGTTGTCCTCCTTGTTTCCACGACAGGAGATGAAAATCCTTTCAAAGCGACAAAACATCGTAAATCTTAGGTAGACAATAGACATTTCGGTTTTCCCAAGACACTTCCGGAAAAAGATCGCCTGCGTCAAAATCTTCATGCACGCATCCGAATCCCAGGTATTAATGCTTCAGCATGCCAGCTCTGCTCCCCCATGAATGAATGAAGACAAAAATAAAAAGATTATACGGATGAGGATCTAATTCCCTATCCCAGATCTCAGAAAGCGTTAATATCTCCTAATCCAAGCCTCGAGGCGGCGCGTATGCGGAGGGTGTCTTTACAGGAACACGCTGACTGAAAATCACTCAAATTCAAGTCCTCCATGACTGACATGATATTTCTCAGTTGATATTCCCTGCCCTTTCCAGGTTTAACTCTTTCATTGTCAGTGGTACAGAAATAGTACCACCATCTTTTAATGCAATGAAGCATGGTGGCACATTAATGTACCAACTGTTTGTGATGTTTTGAGGCAGCATGGTGGTTTATTTCCAGAATCACCTTGTATCACTCAAATAAATGCATCTAATTACAATTTTTTTTAATTAAAAACACATACAGCAAAGGTATTTTTCCTGAAAATTTTGAGCATGAAAGAGTTAAGGCAAACACTACCTCCTCGGAACTGACTCTTATGCAGAAATTCCATAAGTGAATTCACGTTCGGAATGAACTCAATGATCTCATCGGCTTGTGCAACAATGACTATTAATTTCATGGAATGTGTTCATGACAATAAGATATTTTCAGAAGCAGAAGCAATGCCACACTATCACGAAGGGTATCTAATTCCATGAGAGGTCATGAAGGGTGGATGCATTATTCACATCATCATCTGCTTTTGGTCAGGAATGGAAACTTTCATTGCATCTTATCCTCTTGGAATCCCCTGTAAATAGCGTTTAAAAAATGCTTGAAATAATAATTAAAAACAGCCTGGGCAGAGTCCTACCCAGTAGCGAGTCTGCTTCGAGTGCACCCTCATAGGATGATACAAACAAAATAATGGGGGACACGAAATAATGGCGAAAGACAGAAGAGCAAACAGGTACGGAGGAACGACCATCCAGTCCACACCATCCTTCCGAACGAAAGTTTTCTAATTTTCATAGAGTTACTATTAGTGAATTTCTTCTGCAACCAAAGAGACCTCATGCCCATTTGGTAAAAACTTTAAAGCGTGAAGCCACAAACATTTACGGAAGTTTTGCGCTAAAGCACACACATCCCAAAGATCGCATCATCGTTTCTTTTTAAAATAAAGGATTGCTAGAGAAAACAATCAAGTTGGAATGGAGTTTCAATCACGGTAGCAACAGTAGTACAGCAAGCAAGAATTACAGATTAAACTAGAAGGCAAAAAAAAAAAACCGGAATAGCACAAAACAGTAAGTACTCTGAGGAAACGCTCCCACCAGCAACAAAAAACTAAGAAATGTAAGGCATCCGCAACTAGACTCATTCAATATCCTCATGTGTGAAAAAGGTTCATTCGCGCTAAGCATTCAATAGCAGACTGTCTTCCCTGTAAACCAAATCTAACTAGGTCCTCACTTGGTCCTCGTGCGATGTTCATTATATGTTGGGGGGTGGGAGGGGAGGAAACTTTTTCTAATCATCATAACTCCCCACTGAGTCAACAAAACGGGGCATTTCGAAGCAATGAAAACACCCGCCATGAATCCAAGAGATTATTTTTGTCATGTGAATTCAAATGCTTCCCCGGATATGGAAAGTGGGTAGACATGCAAGCGGCCAATACACCCAGTGGAAAAAAAAAATTAATTACTGAAGCAGCATTCTCCGAATTCGAATACGTTGTTAAACATAGACACTAAACTTATCATGTGACATAAAAAGGAATATATCTCTGCACGATGAAAACTACTAAAAGGGGAATCGCCCAGAAATGGTCCCATCAAGTACCACTAAAATGGCTCGTAGAAGACTATTATATATCATAGCACAGATTCCCAAGGTTTCCAGGTTTTACTGCTCACCTTGTACATTCTACCATGAGTTAGAAGTGAAGAATTGTGAATAATTTATACACGTGATCGAACAACAGTCAGACTTGACTGCCTCGTATCATCTTCAGAGTATGAAGCTAATAGGGTCCAGTCATGACGTGTATCAAGCAGAAGGCAGCCCAACATAATAAAAAAAAACATGTCTATCGCAGAAATACCTGAGTCTATGTTTCCCTGATGAGGCTTTCAAGAGCCTGTCAGTTTTTAATTTCCTACAGCTGACCACAAACCCTCGGTCCTCACCTTAGTAGCAAAACTGTGAGACGGCGAAGTAAATCAAGCTCTATTTCTAGATTAAGTATTAAATTCTACATTTAGAACCTAAATTTCAGTATTACTTGTTCCCACCGCCGACCTGGATGATGGTTCACAGGCGAGAAGAGCATTGTCAGGAATCTCACCTGATCAATATTTATGGAAGTTAATTTGCTTAACATGCTATCCCCTTCCTGCAGGAGCATGAGAACGTCTTGGACATTGGCCAAGAGACACTTCCTCATGACTAGGTTCCTTATTTCAGAGCCCTCACCACACGGCAACTTCGGACAAACCCCGAATTCTTCAGCAATGGCCAAGGAATACCCCTGATATCTGCTTGTGAAAACATGGGTTGAGTAGAATTGAAGTTCTAGTGATTTGTGCCCCTCCTGGACGGCGTTTTCCCTGCAATCGCCAATTGGAACACGTCGAAGCAGTTCTTTTGAGTTGGTCACAGACTTCTTCCTGAATTCGCTACCACGTCGCCTTCAGGCCGTCATCCTGGCCGATGCTCGGCAAACACGATACTAAGAAACGTAAATGTGTATTCTAATATTCCATTAAAAATTCGAGCCTGTTTAGCTTCACAATCCCACAGTTTTGCCACAGAGTTCAGGGGGAGGCGTAAGCACTCTGTACTTGCTCTCCTTCAATGAGAATAGAAGTTCTCAGAAGTGCAGCAAGGCCCTGGATATCATTTAGCCTGTGGCATTCGCTTTTATTTACCCTCCAGTATATTTAATTAGCATTTTAGTGTTTGCTGACTTTCAGAGTCCAGGTAGAGAATAAATATAGAAACGTATGTAGTGAGGGGAAAACCATTTTGCTTATTTTGCCGTCTGACATTCATGTTCCCGAATTCTGATTCCATGGATTCGCTTCCCTAGTCTTCCAATTAGGGATGGGGCGGTCAATTGACCACCTTTTAATTGACCATTATTGACCACTAATTTTTTTAATTCAGTAAATTAATATATTTTTTTATAGAGCTCATAACTGTGGTCATTTATCCCCCAGCACTAAAACCAAAGAGCCAGTTCAATTTTTAAGATCTGTTCATGCAGCCTGCCAAACACCTAGACTGTGGCACCTGTTGCGTATGAAAACATTTTAGCAAATGCTCAAACTACCATGACCTTTCACCTGAGTGATGCAGAGTGTGTGTGCAGGCATAGCTTGCTGTTCAAAGTTTTATAGCCTCAAGGACTTTCAAAGTTAAGGTTCAAGATCTAAGTAACAGCTTTAGAACTTTAGTTTTGCGCAAGGTCAATCGTGGTCCTGGCTAATAGTATGCATCAGAGCATCAAATTATTCTCTCAGTCTGTGATCATGGGACAAGTAATTGGGTTATGCCTATGCCTATGCCTAAATAAAAATTAATCTAGCAATGAAACAGGATTCATTATTGTTTACCCTATAGATTGCATGAGTTAGAACATTAAATTTATCTTAGCAATGAGATGTTGACTGGTCAACATGGTCATTTATGATCATATAGTCATAAGGCCTACCTCTTCTTGTTGGGCTCATAACCATTATTTTCTGCAAATGGTTTAAAATGACCATGTTGACCAGTCAACTTCCCATCCCTAGTCTATCACTTGTGAGTCACCATAATGGTGCAAAAACTACGAAGAAAAATAAATAAATAAATAAGAGTTTGTCCTATTTACCAAAACTGACCATAGTTGACCATATTGACTTGTCAATTGACCAGTCAATTGACATGTTTTTAGTTGACTGGTCAATAACCCATCCCTACTTCCAATAGTTTAAAATATTTAGTAAATGGGATAGGGGATAGCGTAATATCATTGATTCAAGGAGTCCATCGGTGAAATCGGTTCAACAGCTTTCGCTCTAGTTCCGTCGAGGTATTAGGATTATAAGCACTTTTCAGTACCTTCAGTACTAGATGAGTATTTTGAAGAACAGCCACTGCCAAGAACGCATCAGAAGCCCGTTGAAATCGGCCATACAGTTCTTGCCAAAGGTCGGCTTTTGGGTTGTCACCGGAATAAGAACAATATCAATAATATCCTTGACCGTGTGAAGGTACCAGACCGTTAGGTAAAACTCGGGGGGGCTCTGAAAATGTCGCGTGGGGATGGGATCTGCCTATTTTTGGCATGCATTGATGCAAGAGTCACGAAAAAGAGGAACTTAATTAGAAAAGGCCTTTCTGCATCACGATTTTCTCACTCCATGAGGTACAATCGTGCCTTATCATAAGGGTGAGTCTTTTCCGGGCAATCGCATGACAGAGATTATTCCAATACAGTTTATTACCTCTTCCCTTGAACGCAGTAGCGATTCCACGTTGGAATCTGGAAATACTGAAATCCCCTTGTTCCAACCTGAGAACTTTCCTTTTAACTATGAACACTGACGTGGCATGTTCCAGGATCCCGGAGATGAGAAAACAGGCACGAGAGGTTTGCATTGCATGTCGCGGGCTCATCATTCTTCCCTTCTCGGAAGGGGACTTGTTGCTGGGAACGAAGATCATCTCCAACCCGCTTGGGGAATAGGGATATGAAGGGGTGGGGAAGAGGATATATGCTACCCTGAATAACCCGCCCTCCCAGAGGGAGGAGGGCAGATTTAAAAAAAAAAAGAGGAAATACTCGTCAAAATCCCATTTTGGAGATACTGCGTCGAGTTCAGGCTCTGTCCGAGCATGAAAATCGATACGGACGATATCTTATTTTTATCTTCCCTTTCTCGGGGCTGCCTCGCCCTCAATTTTTTTTCCTTCAACCAAAAACGCCATCAATAAGATTTACCAAGACTAGCTGACAAGGCTGATTCTCTCGACTGACTGCACCTGCCTCCCCAAACCCGCTGATAGGAGAATGAGCAAGGAGAACGACCCCTTGGTACGCGGTAAAGGTGAACGGTGCCTCCGCTTCCCAGCTGGAGCAAATTCATGTCGATACATCCGAATGAATGGAGGATGGAGAGAATGACCTCGAACACCGAGTGCAGACAAGGGCATGAGACGCTTTCCCCCTTTCCCTTTCTTGGCACTGGGATAGAATTCCTTGGCAGCACCTCCCTTCTTTGGGAACGTCAATCAATAATAATTCCCCCCTGCTGACTCAAGACTGAAAGCTACAGTTCTGTCCCTCTACTCTAAGCCCTCTTGTCGCTTCCATCACGCGATCAGCAAGGAACGCAGGAATCCATCGATTCCCAATGACAGGGGATAAATGATCCGGGGTGCCGATTTCTAGAGATGACAGAGGTCAGTCATGAGTCGTAATTTTTTTTCTCTCATCCTTTATGACTTAGAATATTAGCAGTATCTCCGCAGTTACGAATGAAGTTCATACTTGTGCTGGGCAGCATGCGGGATTGAATGAATTTCTCGTTCTTCATTTGAGATAGCAGCGAAACATACAAAATCTTATAAGCAGTGCTAGATCTCCCGGAAGCAACGTCTCGGTTTACAGATTGCTGTTGTGAAATGCGTCCCGCAACGAGCATTTTGTATGGCAGAAGCATGAAACAGGTTGAGGAGAAACTTGTGCATATTTTGCGGGTAGCCTTTTATTTTTTGCACTGGGGCTTCTCATAGACTCATAGGCTTCATGAACCCAAACGGCCTCGCTTGCCTCTATTTCCCTTTTATCCCCATACAACATGACGCAGAGAAGCGGTCGATGAAGCGGCAATAGCACTGCGGCTACAGTCCCAGACTGACCCTTTTCTGTATTCTATCGCCGATTCTGTCTCAGTTTGCTCGAGGTCAACGACTTTTTCCCCGCTCCAAACATATCATTCTCCATTCTATTAAGCGTAATGTCTAGCTTCGTCGGGAACGTTGTTCTCTGTGCCTTCTAGAGACACAAAGAGGGGGAAAAAGGAAAGAGTCGTTACATTTCCAGGGCGGTGAGGCGCGAAACGTCGACCGAGATAGAAAGAATCGGGGAAGATATGAGAAAAGAGCGGCGAGGCATGAATAAAACATCACGGGTAAAAGAGGGAAAGGCAAAGAAAATGACGAATCTGACAGACGAGGCTTTCCCCCTCTCTCGGTGATGGCCAAGCGGTAGCGTGATCGCAGACAAGGAATCGAATCGGCGAACTAGTTCCTCATTAAATTTAAATTTCCTCAAATCTTCAGCTTCCCCTTGTCCCTCGAAAACCCTTGTTAGTTCGTCGTCAGGCCTGCCGTGAACTGTTAGAAAATGCGGTAAAACGTCAATTAAAAGGTTTATTAGGAAGTTCATTTGAACGCCTTCAAGAGCGACCTGTTTTTCTCGTCTTTTTCCAGTGCGGATGGCTTGACATTCAACTCACTGAGACTTTTATACATCTCGTGTATGGCTAAATAAATATCCATGAGAACAAGAATAAATATTTACCCTTCTCGTGGTAACATATTTATCCGTACGGAATGGTTATATATTAAACCCCACGAAATGAACGTCAACACTTTCAGCAGCCCTTTGTCATGCGCATGTCTCAGCCAAGGCGAAGTCAATGCCCCCACAGGTGACAGGCTTGGGGATTCCGTATAGCGTGGGGGACTAGAATAGGGCGAGAGCGAGAAATGGCGTCTCAGGGAGCACGCAACTTGCTAGTAAGTGCGACTCGTGTTAAGTGATCCTGACGTCTCGGCAATTTCTGCGTTCGATTCGCCGATGTCCTTCGGGAAAGGAAGCAGACGTCGATGACCGGCATAACCATCGGCTTCGATCGGTAGCTCGGCCACGGGACCGTCTAGCCACTCAGAAATTGCAGACCGACCTAGTCTATCATTAGTCTGGCCTAGGCCTATTCTCAAGCTTCAGCCTCAAACTTTTTACGGATTGAATTTATACATGGTTAGGTTAGGTTAACACGGGCTGCAACAGAAGAGTTCGTTTGAGACGCATGAAGCCAACCCAAGTTTTCTCAATTCAGTCAGATGGAAAAGGGTGATGGAGAAGCCCTTAAAAGACACTTAAGCATTCACTAGTTCCAGTTATAGGAACTCATACGTGAAATGGTGTCACTCACTTTCTACGATTTTTCATCGGCAATCATAAGATACTCTTGCAGCAGAGGTCATCATGATCAAAATCTCAACGAAGATCCCCTTCGATTCCAGGTTTTAAGAGAGGCAGTAAAGGCAATCTGAAACGAGCTTGACGGCATTCTATAGGAAGGGGCCAGATTGATTTCCCGTCTTGGTCTCCCTCCACTCTCAGATTGTGAATTACGATGCCGTTTGTTTCTATCCTTCCAGCTTTACTTGCTTTCAAGTCAAGACACAGTGTCAATATTCGTCCGATACGACAAGATACGAGCACGGTAAAAAAAACTAACATTTCTTCTTTCTCGAGTTTCTACACGACAGAAAATTTTCTGGATTTGTTTAATTCGAAAACGAGTAGGGAAGTAAAATGTCCAATCTTTCACTGAATAACACATGCTTCATGCGACGAGCAAAAGATATAACCCTGATAGGGTTAAAAGAAAAGTCACCTGAAAAACATTTGTAAACCCCTCAAATGACCCCTCTACTTAACGTTTAAGGGAAATTTAAAAGTTAAATTTTATTTAACATATAATTTAAAAATGTAAAATCGGGTTTCAATTAACCCTTCAAAAAGATTATACATGAAACTCAAAGGGAAACCATGAGTTGCAGCCATAACACCCCTTTCATCCATTTTTGCTTACAACGTGCGTCATTCCATAATGCAATTTCAACGGAAGAAAAAAACTGGTTGGAGGGCAGTTTCCTTAGAAATGCTCGAGGGAGAAAACACGAGGAGAGAGATACAGAGATACAGTTGCCAGCATATACTATGCTCAACCCGGGAAAGAAAGGGATTTCATCATTTCCTCCCGCTGTCATATTAAATTGCTTGCGGACAGCGTTAGGGAGAAAAAGGAAGAGGGGGAAAGAAATGAAGAAAAAAAAGCGGCAGAAGTCCTTGCATCCCTCAAATTGGATCAAGCGAAAGGGGAGGAAACAGACGACCGACCTTGATATGGAGGAAGTCCCTGACGCCGAAGGAGATGGCCGTGCCGTGGACAGGGGAGTCGTCGTCCAGGGTCCCGTCGTATGCCACGTTCGTCCGCACGGCAAACGCCACCGGTTTGTGCTATATGTACAACACACCCGACTCTCTTTAAGTTATAATAACTGAGAAATTCGAAATAGAAGATTACACGAGAAAAGAGAATATATTTTGCAGAGCTTCTCGCATATTAATGTATGCAGAATGGATATCATATCTCGCACAAATTACCATATAAGAAACAAACTGCAAACAAGACTTGAAATGATACATTACATATAGTGGACGCACCCAACGTAGTCACTCAGTCTTGGGTTTGGATTTTTAAGCAGAGAAATACATGGAAGACCTTCAGCACCTCTATGTAATACTTTTTTTGATGGTGACTCACGCTTAATTCACATAGAAGTAAAAACAGGCGCTCAAAGACATAAAAACAAAAGGGTCAAGCTTCGTAGGATAGTAAACTTTAAAGTGGAAGCATTAAATACCTAAACCTAAATAGATAAAACCTGGTACTGGAATATTCAAGAGGTGGAGGAGTATTAACATATAAATCAGAGGGGGGGGAGGGGAGAACCCTAAGACCCGAGACAGGGTTAAGGAGGTCATCATCAAGGAGGATGATTAAAGGCGGGATCACCATGTCATCTTCTCAGTCTCTGTCTCATTCACATGCTAATGACAGAGGAAGACCCCCTCAAGGAAAGCGGCATAATCAGGGCAGAGAGAGAGAGAGAGAGAGCGCGCTCCTGTCTATTCAGAAATCCCTGTTTTCCCCCCGGACGCATATATCCGAGGGAGATCGATGCGGAGGATTAGAGAGGAAGAGGAGGATGCAGCAGCTGCACCACAGGTGGATTACATCATCCGACACAAGGGAGTCTGCGCATTTGTTCAACAACGGATGGCCGTCCGGGAAATGGTTGCCTGCGGTGCCCGACGACCCGGACGACCGCTTTCCTGGGCTAGGAATGGGCATCGGAGGATGCGAGTAAAGGGGGGAAGGTTTCCATTCCGACTTTTCCTTTCAATGTATCCTCTTGCTGTGGTACTCCCAGGCCCCCAGACCACCACGACAAGAAACGCCAATGACTTTTGGAGCCTCCGTTGGGCATCATGGTAGGGAGGATTGCTCATTGCTACACTATACCAATGTTACTTCTGAATTAAGTAACATACGAAGTAGGCATGCCGTCAGTGAAGCATCCCCGTCGCAATGAAATCCAGTCCGCCTCGTTAAGTTTAACATTCGAATGGCGAATAACCAGAGACTGTGAAACAGCTACTGGTTCACATGGAAGCGAAGGGCGTAGCGCAATTGTATGAAAGACGTCATATTCAAGATGGAGGATAAACGACAATGCGTGAGCTCCACATCCCGACTACAGAATTCCCGAGAATCGTTTTCTTAGGTGGGTGACTGCAACATAACCGACCCATGGAATGAACCTTGGGAGGCCGCAGCCCCCTCCCCGCCGTCTCGGCATTAGCAGCTCTGTGGCAGGGATCAAGGCATCTGGAAGGGGGATGCGGAGAAGGGAATGAAGATGGAAAGAAGAGCTAAAGGCTAATGATATTAGAGGGGGCAGGGGGATGTAGTGTCAGGGTCCATCAGGGTCGGGACCATTTCAGACATCCTGCATCCCTCCCTCTTTTCCTAATTACCCTCACCCATTTCCTCCGCCCCCCCCTCCTCTCTAATTTCGATTCTCTCCTTTTCTTTTCATCCTCTCCGCTTTCGTGGGAAATCGGCGCAGTTTGCGACGAGGTGGAACCCCGGAATCGATAGTTCGATTCGTTCGTGTGTACACTCGACGAGCCGCACAATTTCCAGAGAGCTGAGAGGAATCTGACTTCCCATCCCATTTGTCAAACAAATACGTCTCAAAATTCAATCATGTCTTGGTGTCTAGCAGCGCGATCCATCGGATGTATCAGTCCGGAGCTCCACGGGGCCGAGAAAAATAAAAGGAAAAGATGAGAACTCGAGAAGATTCCCGGGAGTCATCCGGAAATAGACACTAGTGGATGTTGCTTGTATCACCGTTCGTCGACGAAGAGACTAAAGGGGGTTTATCCTGGTTCTCGGAAGAGGGGAGAAGGAGGGTAATAAAAAAATGAAAATTTCCCTTACCCTCGCCTTCTCAAGCTGGGACAGGGCCTGTCGTTCGGTTTCCCTCCGAACCACCTCTCGTTCCTCGTCCAGGCTGAGGTCTGACGACGGCTGGCTGTAATTCGAATCCCCCGAGCCCTAAGGGACAAGGTGGAAATAAAAGAAAAACCCTTGAGGTCCTCCCTTCCTTCCTGATATTATTCAAGGATTTCCAGCCCTCGAAGCAGATGGAAACATCATTCGCCGAGCCGCATGATTCACTCAACCAGAACCATCTTGCTCTTATATTCCCCCCCTCTTCCCCCCTTCGACTTCATTTCCAGCCTTGGAAATGTCAAGTCACGGGACAGAGGGCATAAGATCATTCGGGGAAAGCCGTTTTACCCGGTGCCTTTAAAAAAATTCACTGCGGCTTTATCTTTCCAGGAGACACATTGTAATACTGAGTACTTTAAAAGTAAAGTTTCTTCTACACCTGCCAGTCATTTCAGCTTTTTTTTTTAATGAAACATATAGTTGGTTGACTCAACTGATTGAATGTGGCTAATATTTCAAATAAAAAACATTGGCCTATCAGTAAATATTTTATCCATAAAATTCAATAATGCTGCCAGTGTTCGAAAGCATTTTCAAGGTCTTTCGAAAGGGTCTGCCCTTCCAGAAAGCACAGTTCCTAGGTGCGTGCACCAATTTCAAGGAGAGCATTTGGTTCTTACTCGAAAAAATCAGTTTATGCAACGAACTGTACTTCAAAATCCCTTTCAAATGTATCCTTTTCTTGGGAAGGTATTTTCGTATTGCCACTCCTAGATGCATTAATCCTCACTGACTCAGATTTTTGCTTATTTAAATCAATTACTCTTGCCTATTTTCTTCCCCTTTCCTCTCTCCTCTTCAGCTCTTCTATCAGGGGACAGCTACTTGAGACACATCCGTGTCTCAAGTAGCTGTCCCCTGATAGCTGTTTTGGGTCTATGCCTTCAGGCTCGGATTGTAACACATTAATGTACCCGGTAAATCCACCCACTTAAGTGGAAATTTTCCCTTCTCCAGTCGTCTTGCACTGGGCCGATAATTGCAGAAAGGTTTTTCGGGCACGGATCCCACAAGCGCACAATTTCTCCATGGCTGTTGATTGAAGGTTGTTTGCTCTCCTGAGCATTCTCATGTCCAATTCCATAGTACACTATGGACCCTTTGCCTTCATGCAGCACAAGGGTGAGCTTTCTCAAGCTAATGGAGTGCGCACTTGCGGTGGTGGTGAGATTGACTTAAGCTGTGGTTACAATCACACGAGAGCCTTTCAGCCATACAATGTCATTTCTTCTAGTTCTTCTTCGCCCAAGTGGGATTTGCGAAAAAGATCTGTCTACACATAAGTTTTAGCAGGATTGTGCCCTGATGAGGTTCCTGTCACTCTCCTCTTTTCAACTCATTGCCTTATTTATTGTTTTGATAGTTTGGTTCATGGGAGCTTTGGGATTCAGAAACGCATATTCCTTTCGCTTTATTCGGTCAGTTATGATGTCCGTAGCGGACGAGTTTCTCGCACACAGTACCAAAGCTTATGATGATGGTTTAGTCGATCGGTAGGCGTTGAAACGCAATTGTTCACGATACATATTACGTCCGTCATTCATTCATACAAAGGTCAACAGTTTCATCCAATACAGAAGGCCCGATTAGCTTCTGCGCTTTCCAGCTCACATATCCTATTCAATCATACTAACGAATGTGGTTGTTTGACCTTTCCAGAATGGATAGGACAACCCTATCAATAAGCGTAGGAACAATCGCTGATTCGAAACGGAAATCAATAGTGACATCTACCAACGGTACTTCCATAAATATAACGGTCGAGAGGGATCAACGGTATCGGCATTTCCATATTTAGATTGAGGAAACAGTGCAGACCGTTCCAAAAATAGAACTTTCTTGCGAAAATAACTGCCATTTGGGTCTGAGAAACCCAGTGCCGCAAAAACCCATCCAAAAAATTAATGCCGACATCGAGTTCTTCTAGGGATCGACCAGATGAAATAATTAAGAATTATTCGAATACTTACGTAGCATTGCCTTTTTCCTTCCCACAAAAGCCAGGTATTGGCAGGTGGAATTTAGTGCCACAAGCGTTGTGTAATTATAGATCATTTACACAACATATGAAATGTACAAATAAATTATAACCACATACATCATAATTAATATTCATATCCAAACAGGCTAAGTGTTCTTTCAGCAAACAGGGCTAATTATTGAAACAATTCAGGATCGAATGGCAATAACCAAATAGCTGGTCTAAATCTGAAAATATTCCAAAAGGTAAATAGGGCATATTCATGCCAATTCCCCACCACCCCTTCTTGGGTTGCACCACTGACAAGCTATGTCAGCCAATCTATAAATTCAATTTAAACTTCAGATGCTGCTTTATTCAGTGTACCATACCTGTGCGAAGAGCTTGTTGTAGCCATGCTGGTTATAGTTATAGCCCATCATATTATGACCATAGAGTCGTGTCATACTTCTGTCCTGAATGGGCTCCAGTCTTCTATCATTTTTTGCCACCTCACACACATGAAACTGTGCTATTACTGCACACACCGAGGCACATTCTCACTGCCAATGAATATTTTTGAGGCACCTGATGCAGCAGAACTGGCGAGGTGAATAAACCTGGTCAGTGATTGCTGGGACCTCCTCACAAGAGAGAAACATTGCATCAGAATCAGTTGTATGAATTAACATCATGCCAAAAGGCTGGTGAAACCTAAGAAGCAATTAATGTTTCCTATTGACAAACAATACTGTGGCAAGGGCAAAAAATAGTTTGGAGCAACTGTATAAGCTTAAGTGGCCTTGGGCACCCATAACACTCAGCATGCTGCAGCATCTTAAATGGGCACCACACCTGAACTTAAAGCATTGTGGGCTCAATATGATCCTATAAGAAGAAACTGCATATTCTTGCTGGTTTGATGCACATGAGGTATATCCAGCGAGGGATTCAAAAATACATCTAAGTCTCACAGAACAGGCCAGTTCATTACAGGCTGGAAAGAACCGTACAGAACAAGAATCCATCTAGTATAACTTTTTGAGCATAAGGGCCCTACCCTAGGTTTACTTTATGTGCCATCGCAAGCCATCATTGATTTCCAGCAAGCGTCAGGAACCTATGGCTCATGAGCCAAATTTATTTCATGAATTTAAAAGTTTGGCTCATTTAGCCATGGCTAAAAATCATGGTTTGTGGTTGTTTCTCATTTTTCTCATGTATCAAAGAATGCATGCGTCTGTTGCTAACTTCAGGAAAAATTCTGCTGTTTTGAAAATCTTTTGATCACAAGCACTTACCATCAATCTTAATATGTCTCATATGGCTTCCCAGTAAGCTATGACAGTGAGACTCTAATAAGAAAAGGGCAATACTATCAAGCTTGATCACACTTCCTAACAAAATCAAAGCTCATAGTGTAGACAAAATATAACATGATTTCAACAAGGGATGGCAGAAAGGTTTAAGACTGAGGAAGACACCCTCAAGGATCCAACATAAGTCAACTTCAATGGAGCCCATTGACCTGCATGTTTCACTATGTAAGAGATGAAACAGTAAGCCATTGAGGCCAAGCCATATAGAGAAGCCATATAGAGGCTTATATCAAACTGCACTAAAAGCTGCATTACACTGACATTACATGCATGCACATTTAACCTTGGATTTGTGTAAAGTATCACCTCCTGCTGCAAAGTTTACAGGGTGACCCCACCTCATTTGATAGTTTTCAATATTGGACTCTCCTGTTTCATAAATATTTGGCATCAAACACTTGTTTTTGCTGTTCTGCATGCAGTGTTCGGAACTACACTGTGAATGAGACACATCAGAGCATCCCTAGGAAATTGTTGCTGTGTCAGGCCCTTTCAGTCGATTAAGTGGATTAGAGGAAGAGGAGTGGACGGGTAAAAGCCAATCTGAAAACTTGAGTGTTTTCACTGCTGCAGCTAAAATTGTCAGGCCACTAAGTAAAATATGTCAAAAAAGCCAAAGTGGCAAAAGTGCCAAGGCTAAGAATAATATCAAAAGAAGCATTTATGGTTTATCACAATTTAGACCTATGCCTACAGTCAAATACATCCCTAGCCCAAGTCAACAGTTTCAGGTCTACTTAAACACTAGGAACAGGATTAGTCAGTTAGGCAAACCAGCAAGACCTCACCTAACGTACACCTAGGCCTAAAACATCTTAAGGTAGGGAAGTCGCTGCGGAGGGGAGTAGGCTCCTAAGGCTCTTCTATAAGCCGAAGCCCTTCATAAGGTCGAAGGCCAGCCCACAACCAAGGCACTTCAATACAAGGTAAACTGGCAAAATTCCGTATAAAGTATGAATTATGAGTCCCACCGTTTGGGTACGACCTAGATCTATATTGCTTACATAGGGTACGGGTTCACATCGCATAACACAGTCCACTCGGTGCAAAAATTCGCAAAGGGACCGAGAGAAATGAGAATCCTATGCCTAGCTGTCCAGGATTGGGGCTGGAGAAGACGATCGAGTGAAGCACGGAGCATGTGCTTCAACCCTCCCGGTCACTGGGCAACTGCGGGGCCTCTCCCCCGCCTGTTGCAGGCATGCGCCCTGCGTCCGATCGAGCGTCGTCTGCTACGGTCTCCCCCGACTTTCCTGCTACCGTAATGTAGTAGCCCCGCGATGACAACGGGGAGTCGCATGGTGTTTGTTCCCGGGATCGATGGCCACCTCGGTGCAATAACATTGCTCTCTTCCGGGTTCGCGAAATCTTGCATCTCTCAGCCCCGTTTAGAAAGCGGCTCGACCTTTCTCCCCTTCTGCATTATTAATGTTCCTCGATGGAAACGTCCACGAGGCCACCGATATCGGTCATCGATATCGTGACCGAATGTTTCCTGTCTTGCAAATTTAAATCGCTTCATCGTACCTATAATTTAAAAATACTAGCTGGTAAATAATTTAATTTCTGTTCATCGGCTCTCAACGAGGCTGACCGACGAAACCCGATCGCAAAGCGTCTCTCAACGCCAACCAACCAAAACGGCTCGCCAAAATGTCTACGAAAATTGTTTATTTCTTTATTTATCGACCCCCGTCGAAAACTGAAAGCCGCTTACGCTTTGATGGAGAAACACGCCCGCCGAGACAGTCTGTCGCCTCGAGACAAACACGAGCGGAGGAGTTCAAAGGACAACCCCAGAGCTTCACTCAAACCTCACTAGATGTCTCTCGAGTCGCTTTTCCAGGATTTCGGCTGAAAGAAATAATGGCTGGGGCGTTCATTTCCTGCCAAAAACTCCCAGTAATGTGAGGATTTTGATGCAAATTGGAAGACAAATTTTATTCGGAAGTCAGATGGGGATTCCGCGGCCGTTCCGCTGGACATCCCCGGGGATGTCCAGCGGATCGTCGAGAGTGGACGTCGGTTTCATGCGGACGAAAAGCACTGGGCTCAGATGTCGACACCGGTCGACATTTCAGGCGGATCACTGTTACGAATTCCTGTGCTAAATCGCTCATCGAACCTTTTATTTTCAAGAATAACTTTTAAGTCGTCATTTCTAAGACTGCAAAAATTCATGAATTTTGGCAGATGATGAGCCGCAGAAACGCGCAATTCTTGCAGCGGTTAGAGACGCTCGGTTGGTCAGGGCGTTATCGCCTGCCAGGATCGAATCTGGATCGGTCGCTCCGGCGGTAATCGGTAATTGGTAAGCGGTGATCGGTAGCATCAACCGGTACGAGAACGGCCGAGACGCACGAAAACGCGTGAATCTGGAACGGCAGATGTCGGGATGGTCGCCTGGACCTCAATTTCCCTGCATCCGGTCTCATCCTGCCTCATCCAGCCCCTGCTGAATACTGGCGGGAGGCGATGGCATCTTCAAATGTCTCCGATGAGTTTCTTTCATGCTCTGAGCGGTCTGGACTCATCTCGAGTACAAGTACCCGTCACAAGTACAAGCTTCCGTACTTCTTCGCTTTCATCGCAATCAACGAAATCGAGAGTGATCGAACGTTGAGAATTGGGAAGGGAGGGGATGAGGGGGGAGGGGGAGGGGAGGAACCTGATGCGAATAGACGCCAGTCGGCGAATGTCGCCATGTTTTTCTGACGTCACGTCTCTTGCGCAAAACCGCACCCTCGAGTGCAAATCAGGCCGTTCGCCCGTCTTTTCCTGTCGATGTTGATGTCGATGCTCATTTAGTCGTCGGACTCGCGTGGACCCAGTGACCCGGAAGTGAGAAGCGGAATTTAAGGAGATGGAGATAAGCGCGGGATCAAGCGTCTGGGTGGAATTCAGCTGGAGATGGGGCTTCAGGCGACTAAAAAATTTCAGACGTTTCCGTTTTCGTCGGGGACGATGTGGGGATTAGAGGATTAGGGATCTGGGGGATTAGGGATCCCTCTGCGACAGCGAGGCGCCGTTCGCGGGAGTCTCATCAGTCAGCTGCGATGGACGAATGCCAGGGAAACCGACCTGTAACGCGCTGGGGAGGGGTTGGGGCGAGGGAGGGGGATGGGGAGGGGTAGGGGTGGGGGTTGGGGGGCTGGGGAAGGGGGGAGGGGTGTGGAGAAATAACTGCATTATGTGGTGAAGAGAAGAGACTGCGAGAAGGTTGGGTAACAAACCAGAATTAAGTTCATAGGAGAAAAAAGATAATAAGGGCATTATCGTGTTATGCCGCACTGGTTTTAAGAGGAAAAGGGCGGAGGGGGGGCCATATATAATGTTCAGGTACAGTATATAGGAATTTAAAAAAAAGAAAGGGATTGAAGATAAAAATAAAGTACTTGGAAAATTGGAGCATCAACTTCGTCATTCACTGAAGAAATATGCGTCGGATAAGCTGAAAAAAATGAATTTTTATTTAAAAACTACAATTGTATCATTTAAAATGTTAAAATCTTGATTTAGGAAGATTTCAGATATATTTAATTTCCTACCTCTACTTCAAGAAAATTCGCGTAGGTTCATTTTCGGGAAGACTTCAAGCAACCGAGAAGAGCTTCGAAACTCCCCGGGGACAGTTAATCCCCATCAGATCCACTGCGACCATGACAGACGATCGAACACACGAAGACCACAAGCGATCGAACACACGAAGACTACAAGTGTTGAAGCGATGGGGGGGTGGGGGGGAAACTCTCATCTCAATTTTTATCGCCGGCGGGACGGCACAAAAAAATTTTTTTTGCATTATTTATTTCCCTCTTCGTATGTTTATTATTATTTATAAATTGAATTACTGCAAAATTGTCGTCATCCAATCGACCAGCAAATCCCTATTTCTCACAGCGACGGACGAATCACGGCAGTCAAACCACGACGTTCATGGCGGTCATGACATTTAACCGAAGGAGAAATTTAACCTGGAGGGCAGGTCATCGCCGTCAGAGCTGCATCGCTGGACGACCCTAAATTATTCAGCAACAGACAATCTCAATTTTCATACATTTTCATGCCTCTTCCTTGGTGCAGCGTGTGTCTTGCTGTGGTTTGTGATCATATTGGCAAAAGGTGATCCTATTTATTTTGGTAGTGCAGCCGCCACTTGATATACCGCACGTGTTGCCAAAAGTTACATGTTAGTACGCAGTTGTTAGTGACGCAGTTTTTGCGACATGGACGAAAATTGGCTTCGATCGCAAATCTCTTTTTTTCGGCGGTGCAGGCCTCTACCATAGAGGCCTGTGCAATTTTCAATCACGCAACTTAAAATTGGCAAAACGGCAGAATCTCATGCAAAATGCAGGATGGAAAGAAAAGGATTCAGGAAAGAAAAAGAAAAATTGACAAGGAATAGTCGAGCTGTTCCATTTCGCAGAATTTGAATTAGCAACGTTTGTAAATTTATTTTTGCGTTGTTTTCCCTAAATGATGTTTTCTCCTCAGGCGGATTTTGCTAAAATCACTGCCGAATAAGTGCACTCAATAGGCGCAATATTTGCAAAAAAATTTGCAATCGATAATATGCTACGATTCTATTCTAACATTTCCGGCAGAAATCGTGCTAATTTGCACGTAAAAAAAAAGGCCTGACGGAACTGCAAAAAACGACGAAAACATCGATCGGAAAAAAGGAAAAATTCGAGTAATTCCGAGAGGTAGAAAAAAACATTGTTTTTGCGCCCGTAGAAAAGTTCTCAGTAAACAATTTACACGGGAAACTTCCCACCTTTCGATGCATCATGAGCGGCTGGTACCTCTCCCTCTTGAGCACGGCGCGTCGCATCGACATTTTGCACGGGGGAAAATTTGCAGCGAGGAATGACTCGAAGGCCTGACTGGAAGGCCTGGCACGAATGGGGGGGGAGCATCCGCCTTCGTGCCGCCTTCTGATCCAATTTTAGACCTTTCGGGGTGCCAGGAATCTCATCTTCCCCCGCGCGTTTCCCCCACATCGTATTGTCTTTCGTGCATTTCGAATCTTTTTCGGTGCTTCCTGCTTCGCTGTCGAGCCTCGGTGAGCCTCAGCATTGAGCCTCATCGAGCCTCATTGAACCTCGGTGAGCCTCGCCTCGCTGGGTTAACCGGATCGTTTCACAAGGAATTTACTGTACTGTACATTTAAACGCGCGTGAATTCCAGACATGGGCGCATCAACATTAAGCAGCAGTAACGATACTTATTATCTAAATAATAATAATTATTATTATTATCAAATGAAATTTTAATGGTCCATTCATCACGCAGTCAGGCAACTTGGACGGAAAAAACGCGCAAGACACGCTTGGGAACGAAGCGAACGCTGCACGGGCCTCGAGAGAGCGCTGCTCGGGCCTTCCTCTCGCCACGATCGGACTCTCAACCCCATGAATGCTAAATCATTTAATTTACCATTTTAATTATAAAATCACATAATAACTAAATCACGGTCGCACAAAAGGCAAAGGATTCTCGAACGCACGGAATTCATTTCTCGTTCGGTCAAAATGAAATTGATCTCGCAATTTCCCAGACCTACGATATTATTTTATTATTATAATTAATTATTTAATGCAGGATGTCCATGAAGTCCACGAAGTCACAAACCGCTTTTACAACTAAGGAAGTCACAATATTGAAACGAATCGGAATTTGCAGTCGGAAGCGTGATATTAATATTAATAATTCACATTAATTGTTTTGCAGAGTCGTCGTCGCTCCTGTCCATTCTTGCCAAAATCTTGTCAATTTTTATTTTGCGCAAGATGTTTCAAGTATTGGGAAAACATGCAAAATTAAATATATAAAATATTCAAAGAAAATAAGATTTCGTCCATTTCGCAATTTTTATTCTTGCGAAATCTCATCATCGCAATTTTTGCGAAACCCAAGGCACGAGCAAACAACGGTCGCCGGCGAAAGACGAAAGCGCGAAAAATTTTCCAAGTCAAATCCGGCGACATGAAATTCAAATGCAGCGAGGAAATTCAAATGAGATTTTCTCTCTCGGCTTTGAGGGAATTCCGCATGAATAAATGACATTAGGGATTAAATATATGGGAGGTGTACCTGAGTCCACGACGGTATCGAAACTAAATGAGGGGAAGGGGGGAGGTGAAGGGGGGAAGGTCGGAGGTGAAGGTGGGGAAGGAGGAGAATGCTATTTTATCAAGATTCGAAGAATCTATCGTTTGTGACGCCATTGCTTAGTTAGATTAATTACTATTTGTTTTTTTTTTATTTGCTATTAATTATTAAATATCGGTTTGTGGGGTAGGTAAAGTACCATCTCGAGGAAGAAATTCTCTTGGAATAACCACCCGGCCAAGTTTAACCGCCTAGTAACCAGGAAATCTGTCGACGGCTCGAAAGGAAAGGTTTTACGGCGCATATTTTGGTCCTGCCAAAATTGCAGATGCAGCGAGTTTGCAAACGCAATTACAACCGGGTGGGCCTCCGCTTTTGCCAAGAAACAACGCGGAACCGTGACCCGTCAATTCGTCGCAAGCAGGTCTAGTGACCTTCAAATACCTGTTTCGGTAGCTACGTTCGAAAGAACGTGCATTTAGTTTGCTGCGACAGAGCAAGCGGCTACATGGCTACATTCGACTATGTCCTCAGCGGGAGAGGTAAGCACAAGTTTTCCTTCGAAGGGGTTTTGAAGACGCGTGAAAGAATAAGCAAAAACAAAGACCATTTGGAGATGTGGAAAGGGAAAGTACTGTACGCGCTGAAGACTCTGGGCTGGTCAAATCGATCACAGAACACAATCTTGCACCATGCAAAGCTCGCATCGATGCGGTCACCAAGATCGATTTCATTAAGGAAAGAGCCGCTCGATCCGATGAAGCCACTCGTACAATTTTGCAAAAGGAACTGAAAGACTTGCCCGAGTCTTCAGTTTCACAACTTCCAGGTACTCGTGCCTTGCAATTTCAACGTCAGCGGGAAGTTCCAAATCCTGAAGATGACATACCGATTCCCGAAGCATTCAGAACTGTCAGGAATTCCGCATTTTTCCGTGGTGAGGAGGAGAGAGTACGCATCTTTTCGTTTTTGATGGGACCTTCAAAATGGCTCCCCGTGGTTCCTACCGAGTCTGCAGCATCTCTTGCTGTATCTATTGGGATTCCTTGTGTGCATTCGGTCCTTCCAAGCAAGGATGAACTCGCTTACATTCGTTTGTTAAGGCCCTGTTACACTTGGCGAGTATTCACTAGGGCCACTCGCTTAGTATAACAGTCCTTACTAGCGAGTACTCGCCTGAAGTTTGAAATCTTTCAAACTCATAGCGAGTGCTAGCGAGTGAGTTGTTAAAGTAAGCGAATGGCCCTAGCGAGTGGGATTTTACACTAAGTGAATGGCCCTAGCGAGTACTCGCCAAGTGTAACAGGGCCTTTACACATGACGAATGATCTTTTGCCAGCCCTGAAACTGGCTTCGGTCATGACCGACTTCGAATTTTCTGCCATCGATGCTTTTATTGATTGGTACCCTAGTGTTGAGATTCAAGTCTGCTTTTTCCCATGGAACCCCCAAAGAAGTGAGTTCAACTGGACGTCCGCCTGAAGGCAGTGGTTGAAAGCTACACGACAAGATCGACAACCATGAATTACCTTCGTGCGATGGCCTAAAATGTCGATTTCTGACGACACACTGCACTTTGACTGGTTTGACAACGCCTTCGATACCATTCGCTATTTAAAGACTTTCGACCCCATCAAGTTTTATCTCGTTTTCTAACATTAATAGGTTCTTAGGGGACCAGACTCTGGACCCCGTTACCGTAATCTAATCGGCATGCGGTGATGAGAGACTCGGTATTCCACTGGATTACGTAACGGAAATGATACTTGGGCGAAGAATATGAACGACGACGAGTACAGCATGCAATGAATGTTTCTCGCAACTGGTCATACTTGTGACTAATTGTCGGTGACCAATTGGCGACGAAAAGTCGGCGACCAAGTGTACTGCGACGAATTGTCGTGGTACGAGTGGAAAAAATTCAATCGTGGAAGCAAAGATGATCCATTAGGCCGCGATCCAAGCGACTGGCCGGATTCCAAGTGATAATGATGATGATGATGATGATGATGGAGATGGAGATGGTGATGGTGATGGTCCGGCCGAGTTCCAAGATCGGACAAGGCCGAAGCGAGGTCAGTCCAACCTTGAGAAAATGGATCTCGAAAGATCGACTCAACCGAGTTATGATCACGGCATGAATATATGGAATTATTATATAATTGTTAATTATTACATATTGAATTTTTGTGGGATTATTAAATGGAATATATTATTATATATTATGGAGTGACCGAAGCCATGAAATCATATAACTCGGTTGCTCGATGATTGATTAATGAAGAGCAAGAGCTCTGCTCTCTCGAGCTCGATACGCGACTCCACCGGATAGACTCCAACCGCGCACGACCCTACCGACTGAACATGACGAGGGAGACGAGGGGAGCGAAGTGAGGGAGGCGGCCGCTTCGGTTCGCGGATCACTCAACGTCTGACGAAAGCACGGATGCATTTGATAAACCGAGACATAAATCTCTTACCATAATACGAGGGCCAACAGACATAAAAACCGTCAAGTTTATTGCCCCACGGGCGAGGAAAGACGTAGGCTTTTCTGAGATGGCCCACTCACGGATCTGGGTAGCATATCGATACAAATTTAAAAAACCCGTGATGTCAAGATGCGGTTCGTGCCACGACCGGCCTCACAGTGTTGCCAGAACATGTCTGACAGTGTTGCACCGACTCCTCGTCCACGCTTCTGCAACCGAACTCATATCGTACGAAAAAACAGCAGATCCGTGCTCCGTCCGATTCGCGAAAGATCGATGAAAAAAAGAACAAAATATCCTTGTCTGCTCGGGGATCGCGAACCGGGGGAAACGAAGCGAGTGTGTCGTAAATGGTAAGAAACGCCGCTGCCTTCAGGAAGTTTCTGCAGTTGAAACCTGGGGGGTCCTTGGGGAAACAAGAAAGGGCAATTTAAAAAAAAGGGCAAAAACCTGTCTTGGCAAGGGCCATGGCATCTCGCATTCAAGGGGATGCGGTCCGTCGCGGTCCGCGTCCCGACGGACGCGGGTCGTGCAGCCTGCAGATCGGCGCAAGAAACATTCCAAGGATGCTTTAAATTAGCTTGAGGACTGAGGTTCATGCATTTAACGAGGGCCCTCAAGGTCGCTGATGTTCCGGTCTGTGAGGTACCAAGGCAGTATCAGGGTGGTACCAAGCTCGATTCAGGCGGATTTCTCGTTCCTGCCGATCGCCTTGCACTTGGGAGACTTCCCTGCCGTTCTTCTGCCACCTCAGCGAATTCGGGGATAAAGGGCATTCACGAACGCTTCATAGCAAAGAACGTTATAGCTCGTATATACGCAAGGACATGGTCTGCCATCCGAGTGGACTCTTTTTCCCATCAATGGCCTCTCACAGTGTAATATAATTCTTGTTCCTGTTAAACCATCTCGTATTTCATTACGGAACTCACCGGTACCGTAACAATAGGAGTCAGATTACAATTAGCATCGCCCACGTACGGATACGTCGAGAGCGCCCACAGCATTTTCCATCCTCCCACCCTCCTCCATCCTGCCTCCCACCCTCCCGCCCAAGAACATCCGCGTTGTTGGTGTTTTCTTACCGCCTTCGCAGAGGGCAAGGTAGTTGCATCCGGTATGGAATTCTCTCACAATCACGATGACCATTCTTGGATTCCCATCGGGAGTCAGTAGAACTCGCCCGGGACTTTGCGAAAAAAAAAACCATCGAGATCGCTTCGACATTCCCGGGGATCAGTCCCAGTCCCAGTCCCAGTCCGTTCCCCACTTTTAATTCCAACTTCTCATTTGCGTCTGCTCTCAAAGGATTGCTTTTCCTTCACAGCAGCTCTGTATCCTCTCCTCCGAATTTTTTTTTTTTTTAGCGCAGTACAAGCATTTTTTAACAGTATTGAGCAGATTGAATATATATATATACATCGCAACCCCCTCTATATATATAAATAAATATAGGAGAAAAGTAATGAGATCCCATAGCTGGCTAACCAAGACAACCGACTCCAAAAAGTAAGAGAATGGAATTTAAAAAGAGAAGAAAGGAAAGGAGCCTTTTGTGCAGAAGGTCCAAGGGATTTTCGCTGGCAGATCTGTTTCGAGAATTTTTGCCTATGGGCTGTAATTACAAAGAATACTACATTGGTGTGGAATTATTTTCAAATATCCTTAAAGCAGGCCTACAGAGTAATTTTATTCTCATGGGTAATAAGCTGTTTCGGCAAGTCATCGGAATCCCCATGGGGGGTAGTTACTCAACTAATATGGCCAATCTTTTTATTTTATTTTATGAGCGTAACTTCCTAAAAAAAAAAAACCACCTCTTCTCCACAGGCATATACCTTTACCTTTAGGTATACTGATAATCTCTTGGCACTCAATAACAATTCCATTGAGAGTGATATCACTTCTATTTATCCAGATTGCATGGAAGTGCAGGAAACTACATTCACCCCCATTCAAATCCGCTCATTACTTGGATCTCAACCTTAAAATTACAGATACTAAGTTTTCTATTAAAATTTATGATAAAAGAAGAGACTTCCTTCGAAATGTCTAATATCCCAATGCATAGGTCTAATATCCCTAAGCATATTATCAATAATGTCATCAAATCACAATTAAATAGATATCTGTACTCGCAGGTCTGCAGTCACAAGGATGACTTCGTATTCAACTGCGGTCTTTTACATGATAAATTGATGAATAATGGATATGAAGATTGGTTTTTGAAGAAACAATTTGGCCTTAAAAAAAAACGCACTATCTCATTATTTTGCAGAAGTTTGGTGTTTCTTTCGCCAACGAACCTTTCGTTTTCCGCTAGTCGGTCTGCTGGATGGCCTGCTTCCACTCTGTGGGATTGGGGCTAGCCTCTGAGTCATAGGCCTGGATTTCCATTCCAGGGAGTGGGCATAGGCCATTCGCCTTCTATGGTCGACTGTGCCTCTCCTCTTCCACTGCATTCGCCTTCCCTTTATTATTTTTTCTGTCGATCAGGGGACAGTTAAGACAGTTGGTTTTGGTTTACGTCCACAGGCTCCAATTGCAACACATGATTAAATTTACCCAGTGAATTCTCCCAGTTTCTGTGGAATTTTCCTTTTCTCCACTCTTTTCTTATCGAGCCGTGGATAGTGGATAGACCTTACGGGCACGGATCCCACTAGAGCTTAATTTCTTCATAGCTGTCGGTTAGAGGTTGTCTGCTCTCCTGAGCATCGTTAATTCCTTTTTCACAGGACACTTTGCACTGGTTGCCTTCTTGCAACATGAGGGTAAGCTTTCTCTAGCTAATAGGGTGTGCTTTTGTGGTAATTTTGAGAATGACTTAAGTTGTGGTTTCTTTCAATCCACAACCTTTCAGCAATACTCTTTCATTTTCTTCTAGCTTATTTTGGCTCTAGTGGGATTTCCGAAAAATCTACACTGAAGGTTTGAACAGGACCATGCCCCCGACGAGGATCCTGCTACTCTTTCAGATCCCAAAGGCTTCTTTCCTTTCTTCTCTTTTTAAATTCCAATGTCTTACTTTTTGGTGTCGGTTGTCTAGGTTAGCCAGCTATGGGATCTCATTCCTTTTCTCCTATATATATATATATATAGAGAGAGAGAGAGAGAGAGAGAGGATTGCGATGGATTGCGACAATACGATATTATCAAAATCTAGTCCCTTTAAACCTCTCTTAAATACAAAAATCCAGAACTCGGCTGCGAAAAGTAAAGCGAGGAAGGTTAAAAGAGATAGGCGGGATAACCGAGGCTTCGGTCATTCGATTGGGGGAAGGGGGGAGGAGAGGGGGGGGTTCGCTGTAGAGGCCCCGGGGGAGCCCGAATTCTCTGACTCACAGACGACCTTCACCTGATGTGAACTTCGCCGGAGGATTGGGACGTTCGGGCTCGTCTTTCTCAAATGTAGTCCAGCTGCTTCACGATCTGAATCGTAGCTGGCTCTGCGTCGGCCAGGAACTTCTCACGAGCTTCGTGAGGACGCACAAAATAAAATGATGGACTGCCAGGACTCAAGATGCGCCGATGCCACTGGCACGACGCCAGGCGATGCCATTGGCATCAAATCCACATGGGTTTCCCTTCGAGAGGCAGAGTGTCCACGTCCCATCCAGGAAGCTGTCAGAACAAATTGATATTCTCATAAGGTTTTGGCAAGGGTTTATCATTTTTATTTCAATATTAATTAACTAGTGCCATCCGATCTCCCAGTCTACCAAGGCATTAAGGTAGTACGGCAGTGGCGTGCTGAAACACCGACAGGGCGGAAACGCGAGTTTTTATTTTTTTTAACGACGAAACCCCAAAAGCACCAAGTCTGATTCATTAATTTCTTCCGCGTCATTTCGCGTTCCGATCGGACTCAGAACTCAATTTTTGTGCTCGAGTCACGAATTCAGAATTTCATGGCTTCTGCAGGGCTAGCCGGAGTGCTCACGGAGCACATTCGGCTCCGAAGAACTTCCTACGACGACAATGTTGAAAATAATTTCGGATAATTTCGCAAGAGCATCAGGCCCATCCCGGCAACGAAGAAGTGGAAATCGACCAGGCACGCGAAGAGTTCCCTCGAGAACGGGACCAAATGTCAAATCCGCTATCGGCAGATAGCGAAGAACACGCGGAAAGCCAAGACGAAGGCGGAAAGAAACGAAGATCCGCGAGAGACCCGACGACACGTTATGATGCAGGGCTGGGCGGTCATCGCTCTTCTTCTTCCAGGTCGGTGCAGTAAAGCGGCATATCGTAATGCTCATGCCGGAAAAAAAAAGCCCCAGTCGGCCGCGTTTCCCACTCGCAAATTTTCTCACCGCAAAGTTGAAATCTCCACAAGCACCTCGAGACGAAACGGTGGTCTCCTTTCCCGCAGGGTTCGTCCTCGCAGACCCGGCAGATCCGACTGCGATGAAGCAGACAATGTGCTACCCGACGATGATGCAGACAATCTTATGCTGCCCGACATGCGAGGGAATCCCGGATGGCACCGCCAGGCCTCATCCTTGGTGCTGCAATGCCTTTTTCCTCTGCCCGGAGGCTTATTACTTCTTCGTGGGTTTTATTTCTTCCACACGATCGAGGGTTCTAAATATTCAGATTTTTTTTTTATTTGGGCGAATTCCTTAGAATTTGGCCTTCACAGTTCGAGGGCGACCTTTGGCTTCGAAATTAGGTATTTCTAAAAATTACTGAAAGCAAATTTCTGAACGTCCTAGAGGGATGGTTGCAACGTTAAATTTCACGACGTTCTTTTGTGAAATCCTTCATGAACGTGCAAACGGATCCGGTTAGCTTTTAACCGTCAGCCACAGACGAAAACAAGTTAAATGTTGCGTCAGGAAATTTAAAGGAAAATTGCCAAAAGTTTTCCATGCGAGATTTTGAATTACCAGGAGATTTTTTTTCCCTAAGTTTTATTCCGAATATCTTTCTTTCGCAACATTCTTTCGTGCAAGAAAAGTTTCCGGTGTGAACAAAATAAAAAAAAAATTCAATGAATTCCAAGGAAAAGTTCTCAGGACTTCGAAAGCGTTCAAACTTTTTCTTTTATCTTTGAACTTTCTCACCGAGGATATCACAACTTTTTTTTTTCAGTTTTGCCCCGACGGCTTCTGGTTCAACCCAGTGGGCGGATACTGCGACTACCCGGATCCCGATTACTGCCCGCAAGAATTGGTCTGCAGCCAATTCCGCAAAGTGGAACTGTAGACTCCAATGGGTCGAGGTCATTCTCGCATTCGTTTCCCAACGGCATTGAATCTCGACTCGATTCCAATGTTGAAAGCTGGAAATGCAGAGAGACCAGGCAAATTTTCATTTTTTTAAATTATAAATATGTATTAAATATTTCTTATATATTTTTTTTAGCATTATCAGCTTATATGTTGTTCATCATTATTATAAGCGTTTCAGTTATTCCTGCCGGCTGAATTTTCTTTCGGACAACACATTTATTAATTAGCTCTTTAAATTTCATATCAAGCTCGGTTTTGCCTTTTCTCTCGCTTCCACTCAGCTAAAATCTGCGGCCCGAGTCCGAAAAATCGGTTCAAAATCCTCACTGCGAATATCAACTCGGTTTTATTCGCAATCGATTGCCAGTTCAACATGGCATAATGTTCCCTCAGCTTCCAGTAATTTAAATATATTTGATCCGTGAACTGCAAACGAGGCTGGCTTTGTCAAACGGCTTTGACCATGCACGAGTCACTGACGCCACTCTCACCCAGGCAATGCCACGGTTTCGCACTGGGATCTCATCCAAGACAGCGAAGTACAAATTACATTTCTCTTTCTCCGTATTCATTCAGCCAAGAAATTCAGGGTGAATTTTTTTTTGCCGTTATGCAGCGCTCAGGCGAAGCTTTGCAATAAGAACATGGAGGAATTGCAATTCCTCATCATGAAAGCAATGAAGTGGCGTGAAAACCATTTCTCTACAGGACTCGCTAACGTTACGTCTAGGCCTAGCCCACCGGACTGCGTTCGGATCAAGCTTAAACCTAACTCCTTTCCGTTCGAACGAATTTCAACCGTCGACTTACGGGGCCAAAGGGATTGCGTGGGTGAATCTCGGGGTTTTCGAGACATCTTGGTGAGGACGTGTGACTTAAGACCTATCTGGAGTTTCTCGACAAGGACTCCGGACAGATTGCCTCCAAAAGCTCGAGTGACGTCATCAAGCAGGGATGTCATATTCAACAGGGATGTCATATTCGTCCATACACGGAATGTTCACATCACACTAAATCCTAAGATCGTCGATAAATACTGTTCGAATCTCACCTGAGACCAAAAATGAAGCGAGATTTTTCAGGAAGCCCTCAGCGACAGAGGCAGGAATTCCACTCCGGACGTCTGGTCCAATCACCCTCAGCCGGCCTCTTCCGTCTCGTCTGTTCGCGCCGGATGGTTTGTGCGTCACATCGACGTTTCCGCTCGATTGTCCCCGAAAATATCTAAATTGCTGCTCGTTGCGTTCCTTCCTTGCGGATCGTCTAACACGAAATTCTATTTAAAGATTTCCTAAATAAATCCACGGGGGACCTCTGGCCGGTTTGTTTCCAGCCCCTCGCAATTTCCCGATACTCGGTCTGACTTCTCTACTGGACCAGAAACTTTCCTTCGAGGGCATGAAGTCTCGAAGAAACGCTTCAGCCGTTCGTTCTTTGCTCTCAACTTGCTCGGATCAATTTCAGAATGATCGTCTTGCCCGTCGCTGTGGCCAGAGCAGCTTCGGATATCCATTCGCGAATGAGTGCAACAACAAGAAAATCGAGTCTGCGAGATGGAAACGATGCGGAATGACCTCTACGTTCTGATCAGGGCCAAATTCACCAGGGGCGTCAAACCATGCCTGAATAAATGAGGAATAATGGTTGCCACCCTCAGTTTCACTTCAGAAACTGGAAATGCCTCCCGTTTCGACGTCTTTTTGAACGCTAGGAATTAACATCCTTTCGGGGAGTGGGGGGGAAGGGGGCGTTGGGAGTTTCTTTGCACAGGGCGCCGAAATAGCCAGGGCCGATGTGTGCGTTTCTTCATTTTATTGCTTTCCGTTTCCCAAGCCAGTACATCGAGTCTCTCGTGAGGTCGGCTGCTTCGTTTCGGCGGGCCGTCGCAGTTGCGGGTTAAGGCAGTGACGCATTTCATTATTGAGACGTGCGAGCGAGTTCAGGCGATTGTTCTGTGGGAGTTGAGGCTGAAAGTCGAGAAATACGTATTAATCTACGACTTAATTGGACCTGGAATTCCATGACAGACTTCCGAGAAAATTTTCGGAATCGTTTCGTGTGCCGTCAGCTGAGCGAACGGCGGAAGGAAATTGCTTCGTTGAATCCCGGCTGAAGCCTCATCAGAGAATCGAGTGGCGTTCGATTCGGAGGTGGGGGACTAATGAGTTCCCATGCGTTTTTCTCGAGCGAGAAAAATTGGATGAAATGGAATGGCGGTGATTTCCATGCAGACTAGGCGCTACAATAGAAAGAAGTCTCTACGCTCGTTTCCACAACACTGCAATGATAAGCGAATGAAAACTATGAAATTCGAGAGGGGAGCTTCACAGCTACACGCATACAAGGCCGGATTAACCCATAGGCTAATAAGGCTATGGCCTTAGGCCCTCCATTCCATTTTTTGTTGTTGCTATATGTAAATCATACTTAGGCCCCTCATAACCTTAATCCGGCTCTGCACGCTTACTACGGGACTCGACACGGCCGGTTCTGGCAACAAACGTCGTGATCCGAGTGGTTCCGTGCGGGGAAGCTCTGTGAACCTGTCTCGTGAATTTCTGTATTTATTTTCTGGAACGTCGCACCACAAACTCCCCACAAGTATCCTCAGAGCGGTTCTTCTTCATCGAAGGAAAACTCAGAGGCATGCAGTGATCACAAAATTTTCTCTCATACCTACCACTTATGCATATTTTAAAACATTAATTAGCAACTTGACATCACCAACTCTCGTCAGCAGACTCGACTTCAAAGGTGATCGTTTGTCAGACAAGAGCAAACCTAATATAACACCTGTAACAGGGTTACAAAACAGTTCTTATCCTAAAAGCTGGACTTTCATTTAACTTTGAGACTTTGCAGATGCCAAACTAATTGTTCCTTTACCCAGGTCTTGGATGTAATACTCTGGAGGAGGAAATTGCATGGAAAATCCATGGTACAAAGAGGTCCTCTCCATTTTAAATCAAATATCTGTTACTAATGACACTAAACAACATCTTTAAAATATTTTTCTTGCTTGTTCCAGAGCCATTTCTAGGATCTTTTGCCCTCAAATCTTATAACATACATAGCACGTTTCCCTCAATTCCTCATCACCCCGAAAATGCATATAGACAAAAAAAAAGAAGCCATATGATCATGTATTCAATAATTCAGCACCATTCTTCCACCGTATGTTGTAAGACAAACTATTCCTCACCCAAGCCAGATAAGATGTATACTTAAACTTTCTTTGTTCAGGAAGAGGGACAGCAGAACATAATCAAGATATATCACTTATAATCATGTAGCCGTAATGGCACATAACCCTGAATTATGTAACAAAGAAAACAGACACAGAGAAATCTGTGATGCAGTGAAGAAAACTGCCCCACCATAGCTGGGAACTTGTCTTGCAATTGCATCTGCATTGTCAATTTTTGTTTTAAAAACACAACCTAGCAGGTTCACAGAGCAACATGAAGCAGATCTACTCTTTGCATGGTCCAGAGAATAGCCCTATTTGCATTTTGGTAAAAATTTCCCTTCTTCTACCAAACATTGTAAACAGGGATTAGTGTTCCTTGGGGATCCAATCCCTGCAAATTGAAAAAAAAAAAAGGATAAGCCATGTTAAAATTCTGATTGCTATCAGCAGAAGGGGTCATCACTGCCAAACCTAGAATAAAAATCACCTCCCAAAGAGCTTTCATGAAACATCTGCCCCTCATCTGTGTTCTCTACTGGTTTATAAAACAGAATATGGAAAATAATGTGAATATACCTCATATACATTGTGGTTTTGAACCAAATTGCAAATATCTAGAATTGTATCACATCCCAAGTGCAGAGAAAATATGGGCAACCCTTCCAAGTGAAACAACGCTTTTTTTCAAGTGAAACAAAACTCTTGGACCAAAAATGAGTAACCGGGTAGGCCGCAATTTGGGGCACAGAACAGATCATAATGCACTGACTCCAAGAACAATGGAGTACCGAAGAAAGAAAGTCAGGAATCCGAAATGGGAGTGATGACGATGCGCAAGGCAAAGGAATCTTGATGGGATCCAACAAGGAAGGGACTCGATAAGGATGAGAGTTCACCGAACGGGAGGATGTCATTGAAGTGAAGGACCCTTTCCTCATCGCTGAATGTGAAACGGCGGGTGAGGACTTTGCACACGTGTTCCCGACCTCCTAGACTTCCCGTTAAAAGGAGTCCAACCTGCAAATGCAACCCAAGGAATCCTAGTTAGCTATGGAAAATCTAGTTTAAATAATGCATGGCACTGAGCAGACTGGCTGGACAACTACAAGACCAACATCTAAGACTTCTAGACTTGGTTCATTCATATCATCACAAGTTGATATACCTATTGATACAATATGGCATTGGCTTTGTACCTAAATCAGATATTGATGCAATAGGTGAAGTACAGAGACTGGATAAAAGTAGTATAGCTGAGATCATCCCATCAACAACTTCAAATGTGGAATCAGCCACCAGAACAGAACTTAATGTTTTAGTTACCACTGCAAATGTAGCAACCACATTTCCACAGACCTACTGAAGAAAACTTTTTTATCTAGAACTGCATTAGTACTGAAAACTTCTGGCAGGCTCAACAGATCTTCCAGTGTGAGAATGCCAGCTGGGGTTTTTATATTCCTGCTTTGTGAAGTAGGTCACTCTGGAAAAAAATAACCCTCTTTTCATGGAGGTATTTTGAAAAATAAAATTAAACATATCCATAAAACTCTTGACTCATTACATTATTTCTTCCACTAATGTTGTGATGTACATTAAACATTTATTTTTTAAATAAAAAGAAAATCTGAAAGTTTAGTGCTTGAAATTTCCATAATCAAGTCCTGCTGGTATCCACAGACCAGAAGATCCTACATCTTTATTTGTTCTTGTTTAAGTGAGTTTGGATTGAACTCACTTTGACTTTGGCCCTGTGAATGTTCTTCCCCGTGATGGAGAGGCGGATGGTACGAATGATGTGCTCTGGAACTTCCAGCGTCCCCTGCCAGACGATGAGATGGAACCGTTGGAACAAGACTCCCTTTGGATGGACGTCCACCGTCCACTCGTGTTGAATCTGTGACTCTTCATCACAGTCACACAGGCTTCCTTGACTGGAAAAGACCAGTGTACGAGTGTAATAGTAAGGGAGACTTCCAAGGCCGTCAATCTGGATCCCAGTGCTCCAGCGCTCCTCAGTGTACAGGCGAGGTCGGAATAATGTGTCTCCATTCTCTTCCGTTGCCTTCACCTCTTCCACTCGGTCATGCTGACCTGGAGGAAGGAAAAGAGAACTCTATGAGTGCTTTGGTCACAACCTACTCACATACAGGATGCTTGGAAAAGTGGATAAAATATATACTGTTCTAAAAAGTTGCATGAGCATGGTTGCATTTAAGTGGTTATTGGAAGGTTGAAGGCATTCCAATTGACAGTGCTGCACAGGGCAGTCTATATTTAACAAATCCTGAAAAGGCTAGACTATAATGAATGCTCTTGGAATTCATTTTCCAATCAGAACAGAGGAGAGGAGCAAAACACCTCCATTCAGTATGTTATTCTGCACTGTCACAGGTCTGAGGAAAGGGACTGTCAGTGACAGTTTGCAAATCATGAAGCCCAAATAAAGAGAGAATTATTAATGAACACTGGGGAACTTCCACCTTCCTGAACAGAACAAAAACCATAAGCCACCTTGACTTCCCACATATTTTGGAGTTTTTCTTTTCAATCTATGGTAAAGACAGCCCAACATAACTGTTACTACAATATTCAGAACCTTAATCTGAATTGGCATATACATTCATGTCTCATCAGTTTTTACCATAGTATCTCAAAGATTCCTTGGCTGATATTATGGCCTACAAAGTTAAAAGGTGTATGCAAATTTTGCCTTGGAGTTGGGCAGAATGGCTTTTTTGGACTTCCCAATTAATATTTCATCTTCAGATTATAAATCACAGATGGAAGAAACATACAGTTGTAACATCATCTCAAGACTTGTGGTGGGGAAAGATTCATTTTTTCATTGTGGGGGAAACTTTCAAATGAAGAATGACTGCAAGTCCTTTTGAGTTGTGAGACAGTTAGCACCATGGTTTTCCTTATTGCATGCAAGTGTCACTGGCATGGATCCATGCATAGTTAATATTGCAGGAAAAACAGCATTTAGAGAAGTCTTTCCTGAGATAAAATTGGTTCAAGTGAGCTCATGCTAGACATGACACTACTTCTACTCCAAGCAAATGAAGAAAGTACTCCTTCCAGTAATCCCACTATTATTACATGGACTTGGTCAAGGGAGTACCAACCTGAATGGAAAGCCATGCCAACGGCAAGGCGTTCAACAAAGAACTCCTTGAACTGAGAGACAAGTGGGTAGAGCAGCATCTCGGCCAACTGCCTGGGGCTGATCATGGGGAAGCGGATGCACATCATCACCTTCTTGATGAGTCCCACATCCAGGTCCTTGAGACTCTCCTCCCTCCCTCCTCGTTGCAGGTGTAACCACCTCACCACACAGCTGTTAACAAGAAAAAAGAAACATTGTTAGATGATGCAGTTCCATGGGACCCATTTTGCTATTACAATCGAAAGTCTCAAAATTTCATGGCATGTGGGAATGTGAAGCTGACAGTTCAATACCATAAAATTTCAAATGTAATAAAATCATTTATTGTAACACATTATGACTGAAAATATCCATGAAACCAAGGGGCTTACTGGTAAAGGGTGAGTTCATTTCGAATGATGAGTTCATCATCCTTGAGAAATGATTCTAGCATGTCTTTGTCCATGCTCCCAAAGTCATCTGCTTCAGAAATGAGCAGGAAGTTCCATTTGATGAAGTTGCGGCATACCTGTCAAAAACAACCCAGGATTAATCAGTACATGAGTTGAACGAAAGCAAAATTAGGCAAAAGTAATCTTACTTCAGAGAAACTGGGATGAGCAGACCATGAAGCGTATTGGATCCAGGAAACAAGCTGGCCATGGGATGCAGCTGCGACTATGTGATTAGTCATGTAGGTGAGACAAACTTCTCTCAGGTCCTGCATAGAATGCCATATTACTTTGAAGATGTCCAGATAGGACCACATAAAAAATTACGAGAATGTCATGCCTAGAGCAACTAAAATGAGTCCACCAAAAAAAACAAAAAAAAAACACCTTGAATCATATTGAGACATAGGAAACAGGAAAGAGATGGGAAGAGACAGTGAGACCTCTTACCCTGACATTGTACTTGTCTGCCAGTGCAAGCAGAGGGAGAGCAGAATTCTGCTGCAGGACAACCTGCCCTGAATAGAGGTAATAGAGAAATTCAGGGAATACAGCAGCACAGGCTGGATCTTCTTCCAAGATAATAGATGACTGATGCGATTCAGTCCAACGTGGATCCATCAACATCACCTAGTATGAAACAGGCAAGGGAATCCATTATCAACTGTGACCCAAGAGCTGTAGAATGCTTCAAACATACCAAAATTGTCCATCTTAGCTATTATATGATTTCTCCCATCTCATTACCACCTCAATAATAAAAACATACTATTTATATTTTGTGAATTTAAAAATATTCCAGCAAAAATTTGTCACCTATGCCATCATTTTAGATTATAAAAGCATACTAACCTGGAACACATCACTGGAAGCGCATAGGATGAGGCGATGAGCTGAGTAATGTTTACTTTCAACTATCAAGGTAATATCACTCAGAAGTTGGTTGGCGTAGAGAGATGCTATCTTCTGGACTAGTCGGTGGGAATTGTCCACCTGAAATAAAGCAAAAGTTTTTCACAACACACAAGAAGAGTCTACTTCAGGATTCTGTAGTATAAAACCATCAGGACACTGAGGAAAGTAATTAGAAAATGTTGCATCCACAACCCCAAAATAGTCCATGATGAAAACATAAGATTTTCATCAGTGATCCTATTCCATCCTCAGAGGAAGGTGCAATGCATAGAAACCAATAAAATAACTGAGGTTTTAAAACCATAAATAACAGGAAAAGAACATGGAAAACCCCCTTACCCTGTTTTCATGGCAGTTAGAGTGATTCCCACAAGATGCTGAGTCTTCCTTAGCCAAATTATGGCCATGGAAGGAAACGCCTGGATTCATGCCATCCGAAGGTGGGGCTGATCCTGACCGAGAACCAAAAAGGCCGGACATCCTCGAGAAAAAATTCCTGAATGCGGGTCCGGCAGAGCCAGACTCTTCGGAGGAAGTTGGGGAGGAAACGAGCGACGAGGCACTGCTCCTTGACATGGGGATCAAGGGTTCAGCATCCTTCTCGTCCACGGAGGGTGAGGGTCCTGTAAGATGCCGATAACCCCATCACGCTGGGGAAGCAAGTTCTTATGATTAGAAAAAGCTATGCCAAATTCTCACAAATTTCCGAGAATACACACTCGGTACGCAGCCATGCACTCCAGGAACGTCTTGTGTTTACGTACTGATGCCAAATTTCCGGCGATTCTGAGCGGCGCTTTTAGGACATATACCCTGATTTTGAAGAACTTGAAAAAGAAAAGACACTAAAATCAATGCAAAAAATCATTTAAAAAACTTAGGCTTCCTCGGTATTGCATTCAGAAGAAAATAATTGCATAGCAACAGCATTCGCTATGGAAAGTAGGGTAAGGGAAATCCAGCATCGCTTGCGCGTCTCTCGCTAGTATGTCGCTGCACATGAGACCCACATGACTGTAATAGTCTCTGGTAGCAAAGAGGATTCTATGAGGCCTGCAGTTGGTGGGCCTGAGCGATTCTGAACCGACACAAACGATTGAGTTACTATTTTAGGGCCGTTTCTTCCCGGATCTCCTAAGGATGGCCATTGAAATCGAATCTGCGGAGTGAGTTTCGTTCACAAATAACTTTTTCTTGGCTTAGTCCCGGCTAAAATGTTGGTCCTGCTTTATTTACCTGACTTGTTCGCTATTAGGCCTGTCACAGAAGCTAAGAATTATTATTTTAAAGTTCACACATGGATTATACGGAATGTTAAGTCTTACTGGCTTATGGAAGCATTCATGGGTTCTCTTGTGGACCACTGATTGTTTCTTCCTTTTCCTTTGAATCTATGACAGTGTGGTCAGGCTCATCCAGCAGTATCTGAAGGAGAATAACCTCACACGCACCCTAAAAACTTTGCAGGTGAGTGATTCAAAATGCTTAATGTTCTTATCTGTGCCGTTCCAATGGGGCTGCGAATGGCACACTTGCACAAGGCGCTGACTTGAGGGGGCACCATTAACTGCCAAATCACAACAAAATATGCGTATAACGTGAAAAAATTGCAAATCATCCTGAATTTAACTAAATTAAGCATAGATATTAACATGGTACTGGGGAAGCTGAATTGGTATTGTGGTGGGGCACTGGATTGATATCTCATTCAGGGCACCAAATGTCCTCAGTACAGCACTGGTCCTCATGTTAGAATGACCAGTTGTCCAGTTTTTCGAGCTTTGTCCCTATTTAAATTTTCCTTTCCATTCTGGTGTCCTGGCTATTCCACATTGCAAGGAATAACATTTTTGGTGCTTTCTTGAGGACATCCTGGTTTTTCCCCCCCAAAAATCTGGTCACTATACCTTACATTAAGGTCTACTATGATTACCTTTATTTTGAAGCCTTGGCGAACTCTAGGAGTGTTAATTCTTATGTACTTCTTGACTGCAACTTGTGCATCATTCAATGTATGAAAATTCCTCAAAGTGGCTGAATTAATCTGACTTGGTCTTCTGTATTTCAGGAGGAGACATCTATATCTCTGAATACAGTGGACAGTGTGGATAGCTTTGTGGCAGATATCAGCAGCGGACACTGGGACAGTGTCTTAAAAGCTGTGCAGTCTCTTAAGCTCCCAGACAAAAAGCTGATTGATCTCTATGAACAGGCAAGTGGGATAATGCAACATGCATGTATGAGGAACTCTTCCTGTGTTGTTTTTATCGTCTGTGTATTCTCCCTTCTTGAGCTGAGCTGTTGGTTCTTCTATTCACAGGTGGTACTGGAGTTGATTGAGTTACGTGAGCTGGGAGCTGCAAGAAGTCTTCTTCGTCAGACCGATCCCATGATCATGATGAAGCAGCAAGAGCCAGATCGATATCTGCATCTAGGTCGGTTTTACAACCTATTTTTGTGATCATGATATGCTCTTTCCTTTGAATAGGTGGCTGTTGATGCAGTATGTTTCTTACATTCTTCTTATGTTTCTTCTCTTTCTTCTTGTTTTGTTTATTTGCAGAGAACTTGTTGGCTCGCTCCTATTTTGATCCCCGAGAGGCATATTCAGATGGTAGCACAAAGGAGCGGAGAAGAACTGCCATTGCTCAGTCTCTTTCTGGGGAGGTGTCAGTCGTGCCACCTTCACGTCTCCTGGCACTGCTGGGCCAGGCTCTCAAGTGGCAGCAGCACCAGGGTCTCCTCCCTCCTGGTAGGCCATGAAGAGATCCTTTCTAACCCCATTCTCAAATTTCATTACTTAGGAAATTCTGTAATATTCCATGAAGGATTACAGGGAATAATATTCTATTATGAATGAATAGCAACTGTTATACTTTAGTAGACTTGCAACATTTGAGAGCCTTCTTGTGGTCTCTTGGTGGGATCTTATCTGCAGGAACATGATTTTATTATTTACTCCTGTAAGGTGACAAGGATTTTAGAGAGCATTGCTTTTTCACATCCATACTGGCTGCTGGACATTGCTAATCATTTCTTCTTTTCTTCACATCTCAGGAACAACTATCGATTTGTTCAGAGGGAAAGCAGCCATAAGGGAGCAAGAGGAGGAGAAATGCCCAACCCAAATGTCCCGCCAGATCAAATTTGGAACCAAATCACACCCAGAAGTTGCACGCTTCTCCCCTGATGGTCAATATCTCATCACTGGGAGTGTGGATGGCTTCATTGAAGTTTGGAACTTCACCACAGGCAAGATACGAAAGGATCTCAAGTATCAGGCTCAGGTAGCTTTCTTTTGAGATTTCCTTTCTTCATGGAAAAATGTTGCAACATGTACCTGGTTTGATGCCATTACCTCCATGATTTTTAAAGGACAACTTCATGATGATGGAGGAAGCAGTGCTGAGTTTGGCCTTCAGCCGAGACTCAGAGATGCTAGCATCGGGTGAGAACCCAATATTGTTGGTTTTTGATGCCTGACAATGAGGTATTAATGGTCCTGCTTTTCATCCATCAGGAAGTAAGGAAGGAAGGATCAAAGTGTGGAAGGTCCAAACAGGGGCATGCCTGCGGCGATTTGAGAAGGCCCATTCAAAGGGAATCACTTGCTTATGCTTCTCCCGAGAGAACAGCCAGCTGCTGAGTGCTTCCTTTGATATGACAATCAGGTGATGCCAACTGGAGATTTGAAGCTTATATTTTAAAGCTTTAGAAACTGAAGAAGAATTTTTTTTTTTTAAACTGACCCTTTTAGAAAAGAAATGGAATGAGTTAAATTAGAAAGAAGCATTTCTTGAAGCACATACATCCTTTAGTGCCTCCAGAGGGAGTTTTCAGGTGCTGGAAATCCCTCTGGAGGCACATTACTACAAATGACTACAGAATTTTATGGTATTGCCTAATTTGGAAGTGGATAATAAATATACGAATACGAATATCATATGTCAATGTTTTCCATGAGGAAAATATCAGCAGCCAACTGTCCCAGTGACTAGTTTCTGGAACAGCTTCATAGTTTGATGCTAATTAAAAAAATGCATAGTATCTGCATGGATATCTATAGGCAAGATTCATTCTTTTTATATTCGTTTGAAGAATGAGTTCAATACTCAATATGGAAAACCATTGAATTTTTGCAGATCTTGGTTCCTATCTTGGTTGGCTCAATAATGTGGATATGAATTTTCCATGCTGATGACTGGGAATTGATACTTCAGAAAGAAATAAGTTTTCACTCTGTCCACTTAGTCCAGTGAGTAGATAGAAAAATTAACATGCATTGGATGAAGATTTCACACTTGTATTGTGTGGCACTTATGGTTGGTACAGAAACCAAAACCAGTTCAATGATGGTAATAGGCCTTAGATTATTTCATCTATTGTTACTCTGCAATTTGCTGTTAGATTATTTATTTTCCAAGATGGAAGAAAAAACATAAAATTGCAGGCACCTTTGGGTAATCCAGGCCTCATAGGCCAGCAATTTTTCCCCCAGGTTTATGGCTTATTCAGATCATAAAAAACCTCAAAAAATTACTTCATATTTACTTCCTCTTGGTGAAGAAAATAGCACTCTTGGCATTCAGCAAATTACCTGCAGGAGATGCCTGCTATGGGATGATGGCATTCAAATCCAAGTGATTTTATGTATTAACTGTAGGGAATGTCTGCCAGGACAATTCCTCTAGCATGAATTAATGGGAGTTCTGGATTACTGATGTTTGGATAAGTGAGAGTTGACAATTAGCATTCTTGTCCAGAGCAAGTCCAGATCATTCATTTAGAGGGACAATATAAACATGGATTATTTTTCTTTTTATTTAAAATGAGTTCTATCATCATAACAGGATTCATGGCCTGAAGTCTGGAAAGACACTGAAGGAATTCCGGGGTCACACTTCGTTTGTGAACGACGTGATGTTCAGCTCTGATGGGCATCACATCCTCAGTGCATCTTCAGACGGGACAGTGAAGGTGTGGAGTGTGAAGAGCACTGAATGTGTGAACACGCTCAAGTCCCTGGGTGGGAGTGGAGGGGAAACAACTGTGAACTCTGTGATTCCTATCCCCAAGAACCCAGAGCACTTCATTGTCTGCAACCGCTCCCCCACTGTTGTCATCATGAATATGCAGGGACAGGTCTCATCTTTATTCCTTTTTGTCTATTTTTTCTCAGTCTGTGTACCAACAGTATTTCAAAGTATATCCTTGCTGTAAGAGGAAATATAATGAAAGGAATTATGATACTTACATCATGCCTTGGAATGCAGAAATATTTGAAAGATTCATTGCTTGGCATTTTATGATGGAAAGGTATTGTTCTACATATACAAACTATGACAAATATCCTCTGGGAGTATCTAAAGTATCATCAAAAACTGTTGAAAAAACTGTTTGGCAGTCAGAGCCAGTAGCAACCAGATGGTAACCAGAGTGACCAAGAGAATTACATTGATCATTGCTTTTTGTTTTTAAGCTGTTCTGATATTTTTCTCAGATCGTGAGATCCTTCTCGAGCGGTAAGCGCGAAGGAGGAGACTTCGTCTGCTGCACCCTCTCGCCCAGGGGAGAGTGGATCTACTGTGTCGGTGAGGATCTCGTGCTCTATTGCTTCTCCATCTCCTCGGGGAAGCTGGAAAGAACCCTCACGGTATGCAAAGATTCATCTTCATGCAGATCCTTAAAATACCTCCCCAGCATAAAAAATTTGAATTTTTTGTGCTTCCAGGTTCATGAAAAAGATGTGATTGGGATCTCCCATCACCCCCATCAGAACCTGATCGGAACATACAGCGAAGATGGGCTGCTCCGGCTTTGGAAGCCCTAAATGCAACTCAAGTGCATTGAATTGCAAAAGTCAGATGTTAATCATGTGGAACTTGGGTATTCTGGAAGTAAAGACTACTGTCTTTTTCACACTCCAGGCAGATGCAATTTTTTCTCATGCTTTAAAATTCTTTATTAACAGAATGCACTATAAACTCTTGCATGTCTTCTGAAACAGTTTGAATTGGCTTGCAACTGAAAAGTTCCCATTTGGGTTTCGGAGGCAATCTGTCAACAGACGTCAAGTAAATTGGAAAAACTTGAGATAGGCCAAATTATAAGCATCCTCATTGAGAAACTCACAATGCGCCCATTGCAGGCCTATTTTGGGAATAGAGGGAGTTCTAGTGTCAACCACATGTGAAATCTTTGTACAGACATGAGGACTGTACTCCACATTGAAGATTCAATTGTAGGGAATTCTATTTTTCTCCCAAAGATTCATGCGAAGATGATCACCTTCGCCTCAGGCATGTTGATTTCTCCTATTTTCAGAAAGGAATTCTTGCGAACTCGTTGGATACATGGATGAGCCCATAGTCACAGCGGCTGAATCGACAACAGTAGGTTATGCGGAGGCATCTTAAATTTCGACGATTTCTGACGACTGGCGTCGTAAGGGAAGAGATGGAAACCGATTTTCACGATATCATTATGAGCGAATGAGAACGGACTCTCGAGAACAAGAGACGGAGAAGGCCAAGGGGGCCAGTCTTACTTGACCCATCCCACACGCGGAGTGCCTCCCCGGGTGCATTCCGCAGTCGCCTTACCAGTCGATGCCACGAGGGATGATGGGCAGAGGGTGGAGCCAACGTCCAGTGTTGAAATATATGAATTGCTTGGGATTGCTGGTGTCATTTTCAAGATTTCTTAGTATGATAGTTGTCTTAATCGTATTGCCTTAGTCTCCTGCGATGCTTTTAGGAAGTAAGACCAGACTAATCATGAACCCGCCTGGAGAAAAAGAATTCAATATAAATAAGAGAATGCGTAAACACCGCATCTGACAACCGTGCGTCCTCTGACAGAAAAAATCGCTGTCTGCCTTTGATCGTTATCTCGCCTCTCGACTTTTGTCTCTCGTGGCATCCGCTGCAGCAGCCTCCATCCCCTGGTAGGCCTAAACGTTACAGGTTTCCACCAGAGAGAAGGGGAAAGACTCGCAGAGAATTCGTTCATAATCTTAGCATTCCAAAATCCTGGGGGAAATTCGTCAAACTCGATCTGGGAGGTTCTTCCCCCCGATTATATTTTCTCTCACTTGACGCCTCTAACGGCGCTCGCCAGTCGTTCAATCAAATCTGTGACTCTTCAAAGATTCAACTCCTGCCGTTTTCAGTGCCGATCGCCGCGACGGACACCCCAGTCTCTACGAATCCGATCGCCGGGATATGAACTGGGCCGGATTAAAATTATGAGGAGCCTTAGGCTAATGGGACGGAAGGGCCTGAGTATGAATTACATATTGAAAAAAAAATGGAGTGGAGGGCCTATGGGTTAATCTGGCCCTGGATATGGATCATCCCATCGTCATGGACGAGATCGACGCAACAGTAAAATCCCTTTCGAAACGGATCAGCCATCTGTTTCACAAATTTTTTCAAAAATTTTTTTTTCGTTCTTACTCGAGCGAATCTCACTAGATTCAAACGGTTCATTGGCTTTTTCTGAATCTTTCCGAAGACTTTTCCCTCTATATGAACTTGATAGTTGGCCTCCATTTATGAAGAAATCAGCCTGCAAAAGCGACGCATGCAATTTTCTCTTAAATTAAATGAGTCAAATACCACCATGAAATGTCAAAATCATACGAGTACTCCCAAGTAGCGCAAAAGTAGTGGGCCATAAGCGGCCCAGGCACTACACTGGCGGATTTCTGCCGGGGGCGGGAAAATTCCGGTAAGTTGGACATGCAGTCGCTGGCCTACTACCTATTGTAGGTAGGAGGACCACATTCTCCACCAGTTCCGGGTGGAGAATGTAACTGGCAACCCCCTAGATGCAGTACCAAGAGTCCCCACTAGATGGTACCCCAGTTCCCTGCACTCTACAAATGCAATGAAGTACCTGCCTTTCTGATTTAGCAAAAGTGTTTATTCTTCGTTTTTCTTTTTTTTAATGTGCAATTTACAAGCAAGTACTAGGAAATCGTGGAATTATGATGTTTTGATTGCAATATAAGATTCGGGGACTTATTAAATGCTGAAGTTATGTATGGGAATTCAAAAGTGTACAGGACTAGGGGAGGGTAGAGTAAGCAGAAATTAATCTCTATCTGTTGGGACAAGCAGGGAGCCTGATAATGTTTTTTTTAACAGCTGGCACCTGCCAATCCCAAGTAGTTTACGGGGCACCTGATAGGTACCTAAAACTTATGTAAATGCTATTGCTAAATGGATAGGATTTAATAATCATTAAAAGTGGGTATAAAATAGCCCCAACGTGTTTTCATTCTTTAAAAGTTAAACGAATTCTAATCTGAATCTTTTTCTAGGCTGCTGTTGCAACTGCCCTAACTAATGAGTAATCTGTAAAACAGACGGGAGAAACCTCGGTCTCCGACCGGGACAATGGGGACCATTCCCATTGTCTAAATCAGCTTCGAGGGGGTCTTGCACCTGCCAGCCCGCTCGCAGGAGGGTTTCACCAGGACTGGTGGGACCCCTGATGTACCCACCATCAGGAAGAGGGGCCAGTCCCTCCATTAGCTCCTATTCTTTTAAAAAAAAAAAAAGAACAGAATTTCTTGTCATGTTCTACATATGATACATTCTAGTAATCGTAAACTTCTGCTATCCCCGTGCAGAGATCTATATCGGATATGGCAGAGGGGAGCAGTTCGTCATCTTGGTACTCTGGAGTTCTCTTCTGAGTAGGTTCCAGAGTCAAGATTTATATATAGTTCAGATGAATATATGAAGACCCTTTCCAGCTGATGGTACACCACAAACGAGCTAACTGGTAATGTGCTGGCCCTTAAGCGGCCCGGAAGATGGCGGGCCACTACTGGCAAGTGGGACATGCGGCTGGGGGCCTACAACCTAGTCAAGGTGATGGGCCACCAACTCTCTTCCCCAAACGTAGTTGGTGGTCCACCACCTTAGCGCTACTTGGGCTTCTTTCTACATCATAGCGTGATGGTTCCCTCGCTCGTCGACGAAATTTCTGGGATTCGAATCTCTGTTAAGACGNGTAAAAGGTTGAACACTAAATTAATAATGTGCCGATGCCATCCAGATAGACAGGAGTTGAAAATTTCATTAAACCGTCCGGTGATTCAACCCGGATGTCTTACGGCTGATAGTCCCAATTTGTGTCCTGGAGGGGGGGGGGGGGGAAGCTGGTTATCCGGTGGGATCACCATTCAGGCCGGATTCACGATTTATCCCTTTTTTGTGGCATTGTCACGAGAAGGAACTGGAGGGGTATTGCCTCCTCACCGCGTCGTGGAGTCCTCCTCCGCGGCGGGGATCTCGTTCGACGTAATTGGGCCTAAATGACGATTGCATGAGAGGGGTTCTGGTCTCATTATCCATTGATAGGCAATTACTGTCTTGACCCAATTACTGTCTTGACCCATCCGGAGCTTCGAAACGGAATGAGATAGACTGTAAGTTGCAGATATATACTGTCTCTGCGATTTGAGACATCCAAATGACATCAATATGAAAAAGACCCCAAAATAGCTCCTTCCTTAACATAATTAGTCGCTGGCGACGAAAGTGGAATATTTCGGCTATTTTCGGAGAAGGCAAAACCAATTTTCATCCGAAAAATTAACCCCCCTCTCTAAAGAAAGAGGATAAAAATGGTCTTAATAGTCTTATGCATACTCCTTCCCCCCCCCCCCTCCCCCCCTCCCTCACCCGAACAGAGGGAATGCATCAGCATCCACGTAGGCCAAGCCGGCGTCCAGATGGGCAACGCCTGTTGGGAACTCTACTGCCTCGAGCACGGGATCCAACCCGACGGCCTCCTCCCGGCCGACTCGACCGCCGGCATCGAGACCGACTCCTACAACACGTTCTTCTCCGAGACCCCCTCGGGCAAGCACGTCCCCCGCGCCCTCTTCGTCGACCTCGAGCCCACCGTCGTCGACGAGATCAAGACCGGCACGTACCGCCAGCTCTTCCATCCTCGGTGGCTCCTCACGGGGAAGGAGGACGCGGCCAACAACTACGCGAGGGGGCATTACACCGTCGGTAAGTTCGTCTCGCAGAACTCAATCGTTTTATCGAACGATAAATTACGGTATAACCGAAATATCGCGGTTGTGTGGAATCTCGGCAACGACGAGGATTTTTATCCGATCCCTTCGATGCTGTGGCGACTGAGTTATACTGTAGTAAATCAGTGACGCAGTAAATACGAGTGAATATGTACTACTTAATAAGTATCGTGGAACTGCACTAAAATTGAGTAGGTTTACTTTAAATTCTATTTAAATTTAAACAAAGAGCATATCGTTCCGTCACATCAAACCAATTTTAGTTCCGTTCCCCGCACGAAATTTATTCTATTTTAGTAACTGCTTGGGACTGTCCCTCTAGTGAAAGCTGGAACGAATAAATCGTTCCCGTTGGACCAGCGTTCAAAGCCGATCAAAACCGGTTCTTCAACGTGATGGTCTTCGAACGGGAAAATACATTTTTCGAGGAACGAGGAATAATGCAGTTGTATCGAATCCACCATTTTTGGGAAGATGGCCGGGCGAATTCCACGGAAAACCGTTCTTAATCCTCTCCATAATTGAAGACGAGGATTGTTTGCCTGCCTCGCTTCCCCCGCAGTCACGAACCCCGACGCAACCCGCAATCATAAATTGATTCTTTGGCAGGCGCTAGTTCCCACCGTCCATGTTGGGCCCTTCGCAGCTCGCATCGGCAAGGCGTTAGTAGTTTCTCATCGGTTGGCTCTTTTCATCGTTTCTGGTGCACTCATTGAGCTAAGCGGCTCCATTTATTGCATTTATAAGAGGCAGTGCAAAGATTAGGTAAAGTAAAGGAGGATCAGCAGCAGCGAATGGTAAACAAAAAATAATAGGAGCTGGGCAAGTCCAGTCCAATAGTGGGCCTCCTTTCGGTTAAGGAGACCCTCGTTTTGTCACTTAATTGAACTAAGTGCCATCTCTTTTCGGTCCTCGACCATCACAAATCTAATTCCCCAGTGAGATTTGGTAAACACAGACAAACGGTGCCCATTACGTGATGATGGGAGGATGGAGGGTTACGCGGGGTTGGATCCATCCCCCACGAAGGCTCGTCGAGAACTGACGGCTCTGGTTGCTGACACTGCACCGCGCCCAAGGCCAGGGTTGTACAGGCATGCGCATTGTGATCCAGATTGTGGTCCAGGGCTTTCGCGTACTCGTGCCTTCTCCGCCGTGACTAAATTTCAAATACAAAATCGCAGTAAAAAGGCCAATTTTAATGCTAATTCGCCGCAAAACGAGCTCAGCCTGCATCTTATCCATATTTACCTGTTGGCCAATGTTCGCAGCGATCAGGCCAATGTACCTTTTTCAGATGATTCTCAGGCATACCTGCCATTCAGGCAACCCGCATGCCAAAAAGAGCACGCAGGGGCTTTTGAAGGAATGGGGAACAGAACGAGGAGGGGTGAGTATAAGCCATTGTGTCTCCGTTTCACCTGCCTATAGTCTAGACAGAGAAACCAAGAGAGGCTACCAGGCCAAATCATACATTGACATATTGAAAAGAATGCTCATGCATGTCTGCATAAGGCATCTGTATACACGCTGCGAATTGACTTAATTTTTTTTTTCATCATTTGGCATCGATATCTCGTAGGAGTCATTCCTGCTGCGGCTGCCAACTGGCTAGCAACGGAGGCCTGCAAAGCACCGATCCGCCTCTTCACTTCTGCTTCGAAGGGCGAGAACGTGAATTCGATGGGATGTAACCAGGGACTGTAGGGGGGAGGAAATTAATGGAGTGGATCGAGGATCGAGGAATGACCCTTTCGTGCACTAAAGCATTGTCCAAAACGAAAATGAATTCATTGTCCGGTCCGATAATGGCACTAAGTTCATCCAAACACTCTGCAAACGCAACATGTGTGACACCTGCCTCCATTTTTGGGTGGTGCAAAAGTCCATGAGAGGGGGATATTGCAGCCACAAAAGTGAAATTCGCCCCTCTTTGCGTGTCCACTTCAAACATACACGATGACAGACCACCCCCTCGCCCTTGACGGACAGAGATTCATGCCAGTCTCGTCGATGAAAACCAGTTCTTGGTGCTGGAGGTCTGCTATGAATTCCGTAGCGTATTCTTGACGTGCGTCTAATGTACGGTCGGAGTTGGCGGCGATCGTCTGCTTCCGAATTCGCTCGAGAGACAGACCAAGCTTCTTTTTCATTGCGACTTTGATGGTCCGTCAGACACCTGGGGCGCACCCGGAAGCTTCATACGAAGACGCGCGTTCATTTCTTGGATGGATGATACGGGTTCAACTCGAATGAGAATCTCAATGGAGTCTAGCATCTCATCATCTGCGCAGCTAATGCTCCCATTGTTTCCTAAGGAACAGCGTGATTAGTTGGGGTCCCGGCGTGGATTTCCCAGGCATATAGCCTGGGGCAAGTTGCCTCTTTTGCCCTCCCCCTCTCCTATGGGGAGAAAGTCTGCTATGAAAAACCTTGCTAGTGCGACTGCAGTAAGGTGGCGGCCGCGCCTGGAAGGGTGCAGCGCCTCACGCCATAGGGGAGGCCCCTCCATTATACACTCTCATGTCCTAGACAGGTCCGAAAGTCGACAGTCGGAGCTGTTCTGCTTTCCCTCAGCTCATCGGCTGGCCCGCTTGCTCTCCCTATTTCCATCAGCTTAGCGAATCCTTTGGGGGTGCGGGTTAGCGTCATTGCAGGAAGGCCTGAGAATCACCTGAAAAAGGTATATTTTCTTAGTTATCGTCGGACAACCAAAGTGGGGACACACAGACAGACAGGCGGACAGGACGGGATCATAGGTGACCTCTTTCCTTTCACGATATGGCCCACTAAAATGGATGGCTGGAAAGAGTTAAGTGCCGGTCTTGGTTAGGCCCGGCAAGTGCCGGGCCCTTCTTCAGTTCTGTTTTTGTTTTTAGTCCTAAATCTGTTTCCCTTCATAAGTGCTGTAAAACGCCATCAATACACCAGCGATGAACTTCAGGCCCATCGAAGTTCCGCACCAAGGTTCCTACCCCCTGACATTTACTCATTTGCTTTGAAAGTTGGAATTCACAAGAAGAAAAAGAAGCGCGGTTCTAGAGGCAGACTTCTCAAGAAACTAGAATTCTGCGATCCGAAGCGACTCAAATCCCCTATACTCTTGGTGGCAAACGCTCAAAGTCTGTTTCCAAAGTTGGATGTGCTACGCGAGCTAACTCAAAGACCATCGTTCAAGAATGTCAGTGTCATATGCATACAAGAATCCTGGTTTGATCGTCTCATGCCAGACGAAGCAGCAAGCATCGATGGATTTTCACCCCCCTTCAGAGCAGACAGACGACACTCCAAAAAAAGAAGAGGTGGGGGAACTGTTGTCTACGTGAATATAGACTGGGACTCAAAACCGGTGCCTATCTCATCCATCTCGAACGATCACCTCGACCTGGTGGCAGTGGAGTGCAAAGGAAAGTGTATCATTGCATCCATCTACATACATGGAGAAAAATCCACTTCGAAGCAGATCGCTGTTGAGACCATCGGCGAGCTCATCGAAAGGTATGCCGACTCTCACCGCCTCTATATTGCCGGGGATATGAATAGAGCGTCATTTCATCACATTAAGCTGGCCGGATGCATACAAAACATCGTTCACTTTCCGACTAGACAAGGAGCATTTCTCGACCAGCTTTGGACTAACGACACATCTCTAGTTGCAAAAAAATTGGCGAAATTCTCCGATCACTCCGCTTTTATAGCTTATTCACAAGTGCTCAACCGATACGAACGCAAACAAAATGCCAGAGTAAGGAAAGTAAGAGACCTAAATCTCGAGAGACTGCAATTCGAATTCGCTTGTACAAATTGGGATGTACTTCTTGAACCCAAAGATTGTGAATCTGTTGTTGTTGACTACATGAAGTTTTGTTTCGACTATTCTTGCC